>JAJJID010000051.1:0-144376 GCA_022204955.1 Macrophomina pseudophaseolina
GAGGCACAGTATATACTTTCCCCCAACATTTAGCTGGAAGGATTGGAGAAGGATGATGGCGTGTCATAGTATCAGCTGTGGCTTGCAAATAGTGCCCGAGAGGTAGCCATCCACTTGAGTACATATACGGGAAGTAGAAGGGTCGGAGTCAGAACCACAACCATCCACTTCCCAAAGACCATATCTAGAAAAAACATACAGTGGAAACACGCTATCACTTCCCAACGCAATACGGCCATCATGGACTGGAAAGACCCCAACGTCGCTAAAAAGTACAAGCCCGGCGAGACCATAACCAGTCCTTTCAGCGTCCATTTAATCAAACAAGCGGGCCTCGATGCCGACAGCCTCTCCACCACCGGCGACCTCGTCACGCTTGATAACGCGTGCGGCACGGGCATTCTGACCCTTAACCTGTACGACGCGCTGCCGAGCCACGCCAAAGACCGCATCCAGCACACGTGCGGCGACATCTCGCCGAGCATGATCGACGCGGTGCGAAGCCGCATCGACGAGAACGGGTGGAAGGGCGCGAGCGCGAAAGTCATCGATGCGCAGGTACGTGTTTCAGCCGCTCTCATCACACCACCCCGTGCCGGAAAGCGTGCGGTGTTGAAGCTCATCTCTCGCGCCACCCATGCAGAACATGGACGTCCCCTCCAACACCTTCACGCACGTCCTCACCAACTTCGGCTTCGTCGGCATCACCGATCCACGGCGCGTCCTGAGCGAATGGCGCCGCGTGCTCCGCCCCGGCGGCGTCTGCGGCTTCACCATCTGGGAGTCGGTGGGCTGGTTTCCGGTGGTTGGGGCGGCGGTGCGGTCGCTCCACGGGCCGGCTTTCCCGACGTGGAAGGAGTTCTGCAACTCGTTCTCGGCGACGGAGGAGGCGTGGGAGGAGCGCGCGTTCTTCGAGCGGGAGATCGAAGCCGCTGGGTTCGAGGAGGTGAGAGTCGAGTCGTTTGAGAATCGGACGAGGCATGCAAGCGCGAAGGAGTTTTGTGACATATATGGCGGGATGTGTAAGATTATTACGGAGAAGTTATGGAGCGAGGAAGAGAAGGAGAAGTATGGGCCGGAGCTGAATGCGGCTATTGAGCGGGCGTTGAGGGAGCAGCACGGGGACGGGGAGGTTGTGTTGGATTGGAAGGCGTGGGCCGTGACGGCAAAGGCGCCAGCGGAGAAGTGAAACGGCATACTTTGGGGTAGCAAGAGATTTCAGACGGGCCTGTTCTCTGTAGTGGCAGGTAGAAGACGCATATGTTGGCTTCATGGCCTGCGGCAGTATTGAGGCTATTCTATTCCTGAATACACGCGGGATTCACACTCAGATTCACCCCCATGAACGCGAGTACCTATCGAGGGTTTAGTGTCTGTCATAAGAGGCGCGCAGAAGGGAAGCTGCTGATATGTTTGCTCAGATCTTCTCTGGTCTTCAAAATCACGCCACGCCACATCTCTTTTCTCGTATGCATCACTAAAGTGTATCATACCGTCGCCTTGCGGCTTAACAATCCGGATGGGATCGCAAGAGATACTACTTCCTGGCAGGTGATATCGTACAGAGTACCCAGGGTTATGCCTTGGTCGAGGCAGATGATTGCATCTTCTAGGCAGTGGCCGCCCTGTGAAATGGTTACATAGAGCATCTCCAGGCGGGTAATAGGTGGCTGGACCATCAGCATCTGGTGCCAAGATGCTTCCGGCCGAAGAAAAGCGGAGCGAGTAGTGGGGTCAGCGAGCGGTAAAGCTTTGAGAGCCTCAAGTCCGGTACCGAAGCAGAGTCCACGCCACTTCTTGCGGTTGAACTACGGCAAGAAGGCTGAAATGAGTATAGGATTCCGCTCCCACGACTCAGTAGCGGCCCGTTCGCAGGTTCTGGACTTGAAGAGCTTGGGCGCGGGCGAGGTGGGTTTTGAGACGGCTGTCTCCGGTAGAGGCTGTCAAAAGAGGACCTGATTGAGAGTCGGTGATGTGCGGATGGGACAGTTGAAGCTCCGGCAGACGCGGTGTGCGAGTAGGCGGTCACGAGCGGGGAGGTGAAGGAGTATGAGCTCAAGGAGTTCGGGAGTTCCAAGGCCCTGACCACACTTTGGACCGCCCATAATTGTGGACAGACTGTCAACCTGTATCGTTTCTTCTTGGCGTCAAGAAATGGTAGTGATGAGCTTCTGCAAAAGAAGAAGATGTGGAGGGAGTAATGACGCTCCAGAACTGCTGCTGCCTGGGCTGACTCGGCCTTCCTGTGCAGCACAGTCGTTCTAAGGAAAACAGAATCAGACCTGTGCTACCTACAACAAGACCTTGGTGCTCAAAATCCAAAGTCTTTCAGGAGTGTCAACTCCCGGGATGAAAGAACACGAACGTAAAGTGTCGAGCGCTCCGTATTCGGATAAGCCGATGTGATGACGTCATCTCACTCATCTGCACGCCGCAACGGTCTCAACCAAACAGCAGGCATCCCTTTGCTGCAACTCTACCACTTAAAACACGCCGTCTATGCTTCTTGAAGTGAGGCCATTCGGTCTTCGGGCCATTGTTGCAACCGCACTGCCCAATCCGGTCATGATCTTCGTCCCACTAGGGCTCGGTTCAGCTATTCGACCGAGCCCTGCTCAACGAACCCCAGAGTTTTGCCCCAGTCTTCTGCGGAGAAGACATGGGGGCAAACCTTGCGGATGCCGGACGGCCTGCTGGCGCGGCAAAGCTTCCCAAGACCCTTCGGTGGGTTATTCCATCGACCACCTTCCCTTTTCCTCCCCGTCCATACTCTCATTCCCCCCTCTTCCGTTTTGCAATCTCTGCTGGATTTTGTGAACACAATGTTTGGATCAGGATTAAGAGGGCGCTGGCTGAACTGGGCCATCACGGGTAAGCCTTCCTGGAGAATGCTCGAGGACGAATATGCTAAGCTTCCGATCAGCCGCTTCTTGCCAAGGCTTCCTTCTCCTGGGCTACGATCAGTGAGCCGGCGTCCTCCTGCTGTCAAGGATGTAATTACTGACTTTCTGTGACTAGGGGTGTGATGAGTGGCCTTATTGGAGCGGATAACCAGTTTGGAAATGACTTCAACAACCCCGATGCCAACATGCAGGGTCTCATTGTCTCCATCTACGACGTAGGAACTTCTCCGCCTTTGTAGCACTCGGAAAGGCTGATGAGGATAGATTGGATGTGCTTTCGGTTCTCTGCTCTCCTTTTTCTTCGCAGAGCACTACGGAAGGAAGAACATGATCATCGCAGGAGGCTCGACCATGATCATCGGAACCATCATCCTTACGTCCTCTACAACCATTGCTCAGCTTCTGGTTGGACGCATCGTTACAGGAATTGTAAGTGATTCAATGTGGCTCTCATTCTGTCTCCCCACTCCTGTCCGGATTTCGACTGACAACTACCAGGGCAACGGCTTTAACTCGTCCAACATCCCCGCTTATCAGTCCGAACTCGCCAAACCCAAAAACCGCGGAATGCTCCTCAGTGCTCAGGGAACAGTAACCATTGTCGGCCTCTGCATAGCTTACTGGATGGATTTCGGCCTCAGCTACGTCGATGGACCGATTCAATGGCGCTGGCCCATCGCCTTCCAAGCTTTCTTCGCCATCTGCCTCGTGCTGCAAATGCTACCTCTCCCCGAGACCCCGCGCTTTCTCATCGAGAAAGACCGCACCGCCGAGGCCGCCGACATCGTCGCCCGTCTCGACAACACGACCATCGAGGATCCCGAAGTCATTGACATGGTCCAGACGATCCAGGTCTCCATCGAGAAGGAGACGCGCGGTGGTCCCTTCCAATACAAAGAACTGCTCCAGGGCGGGCCGATGGGCAATTTCCGCAGAATATGTCTGTGTCTGGCTGTCAACGTGATGCAGCAGTTCACGGGCTCCAACATGGTAAGTTGACCAGACTTCTAAACGCCATCATGACACTTTGGTCTCCCATATCTGACACGCCAATCCGCAGATCAACTACTACGCCCCCACCGTCTACGAGCAGAACATGCACCTCTCCCGCACCATGTCGCTCATCCTCGGCGGCTGCACCTCGCTGACCTACCTCGTCGGCAGTTTCATTCCGCTCTGGGTAAGTGTTGCAACCATCTCCCGCCCCTTCCCTTTTCCACCTTCCGCCTTCGCCAAAAAGAAAAAGTGAGAAAAAGAACTAACAGCAACCCGAAAGACCGTCGACCGCTTCGGCCGCCGCGCTCTTCTCATGTTTAGCGCCGCTGGCCTCTGCCTGTGCTTCTCGCTCGCCTCGATCCTGCTATCGACGGGCTCGCAGGCCAACGCGTACGGCGCCACGGCCATGGTCTTTCTGTTCCAGATCTTCCTCGGCATCGGCTGGCTGCCCATTCCGTGGTTCTATCCGAGCGAGGTGACGACGACGCGCATCAGGTCAAAGGGCCAGGCATTGGGCTCGTTCATTAATGTGAGTGCTGAACCAAACGATCTAGTACCTCAGTCTCTATCTCTCTCTCCCTCTTCCTCTCTCCATATCCCTCTCTTTTTCTGTGGATCGTATGTACTGATGATCGTTTTTCTCTCTTCAGTGGATGTGCGTCTTCACCGTCGTGCAAATCACGCCCATCGCCACGCAGAACATCCAGTGGCGCACCTTCGTCATCTTCGCCGTCTTCTGTGCCCTGTGGGTCCCCATCGTCTACTGCTTCTTCCCCGAAACCAACGGGCTGGAACTCGAGGACCTGGACTATCTGTTCGTCAAGGGCGGAATCACGGGAGGTGTGTGGTCAGCCAAGGGCGGGCGCACGGTGCAGCGGCGCACGGGCAGGGAAGAGGCGGGTGTGGAGGGCGGGCTCGCCAAGGGCGTGGATGAGGGAGAGGAGGGCGAGAAGGCGTTGGAGGTGAAGGAGGAGGCGACGAGTTGAGGAACGGGGGATGTTGTGTTGCAAATTATATGGACCGAAAGCTTGGGAGCAAGGAAGAAAGGATTCGCTTTACTGTTTTGCTCGTTCACTTGCTCGAGGATCAATCAAATCCCTTTCCCAAAGCATACATACATATCCAAACCTAAGTCGTGAGATTCGTCAATCTAGGCTTTGAGGCTTTCGCCATCGAACGAGCGTATCGACTTAGAATGCCGTCTAACCACAGGCATACAAATCCCTGAGGGTAGGGAAGCGCTCGTCCAGAGGCAGGTGTGATCAGTCAATCACACTCCCCTCCCCCGGCCCCGGGCCCGACCCCTGTGCCGCCTCCGTCCACGAGGTCCAGTCAAAGTCCACCGCCGCACTTAAATCCCCATACCCCTCTTCCCACAAATTAACATCGCCCGTATACTGCAAGCCTGGCAACGCGGCGCCGATATCGAACGGCTGCAGCACCTCCGCTCCGCCTTCAATCACGGGCATCCCCACGAGAGGGAGAGAAGTCGTCATCGGCGAAGGGTCAGAGGCAGACAGAGGGGAGATGCCCGCGCTGGTATTGTTGCTACTGCTGTTGGTGCTGCTTCCGCGTAGCTTGATGAGCAGCTCGTGGCGGGCGCGGATGTGGCCGTTGCCGCGCTCGGCCATGCCGCGGAGGACGTCGAGGGCCTTCTCCATGGCGGCGTAGTCGCGGTCGGAGTGGGGGAAGGCAAGGTTGGCCATGACGAGGACGATGGCGGCAGAGAAGATGTGTTCGCCGTCCATGAAGCCGTAGGTAGCTATTTGCGCCCTTCGTCAGCGGGAACTCTCATTCTACCTAGTGTTCCGAGAGCGGGGAAGGGATGGGGCTCTATGTGTCTTACCAACGAGGTTCTGCTTCGCGGCCGCGTGCATCATCGTCGTGCTGTCTCGGGCCGCAGCCACACAGACTTCGATGACGGCGATAGTGGTCGTGGAGAGGCCGCTTCGCCAGTCCTTCTCCTTTTCGCTGGCAAGGTTGGCAAGGCGCCGCTGGACGACGCGGAAAAGGAGGGGGCGGGCAGTCATATTGATGCATTGATAGTAATGTAGGAATGTGGAGACAGATTCGCGGGAGATGTCGCGGTCGAGGCTGGAGGCATCGAATTGGAGTGCTTGAGGGAGGTCTCGCCGCCAGTTGTTCAGGTCGGTCATGATGTTGTAGACGGATGTTACGAGACTGGAACCGGTTTTCGGACTCTTTCTGTAGATATCTGATGAGATCAGCTTGGTGGCATCAGTGCGGGAGGGCGCGAGGTGTCTCTGTACCTCTCATGATCTTGCCGATGATCCTTGACAGCTCTGTGTAGTGGAGCAGCACAGTGGCAGGGCATATTTCCGACTCATGTGGCAGCCTTGATGGCGGTAACACTCCGATGTCTTCATCGAGAATTGTAATTGGATTGCCGGACTTGGCGCAGAGGATTCTGGCCTGATGAGCTGCGTGTTCGGAATAATTCGTCGATGGTGACTCACCTGTCCATGGAGTAGACTGACCACCACAAGCGCCGCTGATGTTCTCTTGTCGGCTCATCCATATCTGGGTTGACTATCTCTTGATGCAAGCCAAGTGAGATGGCCATGCGTAAGGCAAGACCGATCTAATGTCTTGTCAGTGAAGCCTTAAAGTGCGTACGACGACTGGGCTTACGTAGAGAAAAGCAGCATCGCGGCGATTGAGATTCTGCATGAAGTAACCAACAAGCGAGAGGACCTCCACGAAAAGTACGGAACCCTCATCGTGGATGTCGGGCAGATATTGCAAAGCCTGCATAAAGTAGTCGAACCCCGGTGGGCCATCATGCCCGTCCCACTGATTTACACTGTACAGCTGACCATAGGCGAGGATAACAAGGACCTGGCAGTACTCAAGACATGCTTCACGGTCGGAGAGGTCTGGTGTTTGATTGTAGGCTTTGTCGAGTCTTTTGTAAAAGACATCCGGCTCCACAAAGGAAAAGATGGTGCCGATGTAAGTGTATTGGGCGTCGTAGAGTCGTTTTGCAAAGTCGCGCGGCGGAAGTTTTGGGACATCTGCTACGGATGGGCGTCTTTTTGGCCAGGCGGCGGGATTGTAGGTCGGATATTGTACTTCAATAGACAAGTCTTGGTCAAACCGTCGAAACGTCTCAAAGAAGCTGCGGAGTCGGAGGCCAAAGCTTGTTGATGAGGAGTTTCCCAGGTAGTCTGAAAATAGTTTTAGCCATTGACATATCGCTAGAGGACCGCGACCTTACGTCTTTGGCCAGAAGGGGTAATGACCAAATGGGTCAAGCCATCAGTGAGCGGATTGTCATCAAAACCATCGGCATCGTTCTCCTCATCGATACTTGATGATGCGGCCGCTGAGGCTGCTGAGGTTGCAAGAGGGGAAGTGGTAGGTGGATTTCCAGCTGTCTATCCAATGAGCTCAGCCATCAGAGACACAGGAGAGCAACTTGCATTCGTAGGCGCTCAAGCGGGCCTCGAGTTGGCGTAGGTAGCTGCTGGGATGAGCGGGAGAAGGAGGCGGTGAGAGCATAGGGTCAGCATACTATTCTGGGACGGGAATTTTGCGCTCGTGCTCGAGATAGATGCACTCGTGGTTCCCGGCAGAACAGGTCCTGCAGCGGGGGATCTCGCCGCTACATTTGGTCTTTCTCCCTCGGCAGCGCTTGCAGCTGGGCGTAAAGGAGGTCAGCGGGAATTGGCCATTGAAAGGGAGGATCACTGAGCGCACGCGAGAGAGGTCCTCCGGTAGGGATCACTAAGCCTCGGGGACGGACGGTCACGAAGGCTCGAGCGATGCTTTGCAGAAGCCATGGTAGTGGATGGTGTCTGTGGGTCCGGGAGCGGGGGCCGTCTAAACTATGCTGGTGCGGGAGGAGGCTCAAGTCGGGCGGACTGCCAGGCGGGAGAGCCAGTGGAAGAGCGAGCCGATCAGCAGCGGTTGCAGGCGTCAGTGTGTCGTTGCGGTTGGTTGGAGGGCGAGGCAGGCAGGCAGCGAGGGCCGCTTCAGGCCGACGCCAGCGCCAGAACAGGCCGACCGATCAGCGCCGACTCCACGCTCCACTCCACTCCCACTCGCCCGCCGCCCGCCCACCCACCGCGCTTGCATGAGACCTGCTGCCCGCTCGCGTTCCCCTCCCGACCGAGTCTCATTCCAGCTGCGCCCTGACGTCGCATCGCCTTCCCGCTCTCGTGCCTCGCCCGCCATGTCTCGCGGTTGTCGCCGCCCGCGCTGGGCCTTCAATGTGTCGCACGATGCGCTGACGTCGGGATAGAGAGGCGGCTTATCGCTCGGCCTTACTACTCGCGGCAACTCATCCCGATCTATCATCACAGCCGTGCGTTTCTGTGTGTGCCGATTATACGTACCAAAAGATAGCTCGCCACCCACCCCTGTTGTGCCCCTGCCAATAAAGATGGCCACTACTCCAGCCAACTCTCGACGGCCCCGTCAACCCTCTTGTCCTGAGAAGCCACAATGGACGCCATGGACAGGCCAACCCAGGACCCGGAGAACAAGAATCCCGTCTATGATGGCAAGCATGCCCATCAGGACGTCGGGAGCAATGCCGAGTCCGGCGAGATCGACCTGCACATCGACCCTGCAAAGGAAACGAAGCTGCTGGCGAAGCTCGACATTGCATTTACCCCTGTGATTATGCTTGTCTACCTGGTCAGTCTGAATCCAGCCCACTATCATTGCGACCTCCTCTTCTAACGTGAACGCAGTCATGTTTCCTCGACCGGTCCAACATCGGTATGAGACGCACTCGTCCCCCGCTGCAAAACTCCATACCTTGCAGCCAGCAAGCTGACCCCTTTCCCAGGCAATGTCAAGACGGCAGGAATGCCTGAAGACATAGGAGCTAGTGCCCAGGAGTTCTCAACCGCCGTTTCCATCTTCTACGCCACCTATGTCGCCTTTGAAACGCCATGGGCCGTTCTGTTAAAGAAATTGACCCCTCGCCTGCTCATGACCAGCCTTTGCATTGTCTGGTCTCTGGTCACTATCTTTTCGGGCTTCATCCAAAACATTGGTGGGCTTTACGCCACGAGGCTGATCCTCGGTGCCTGCGAGGGCGGTTTGTTTCCCGGCCTCAATCTGTATCTGACCATGGTGTACCGCCGTGAGGAGCAAGCAAAGCGTGTCTCCTACCTCTTCGTGTGCACTGCCATTGCTGGCGCTTTCGGCGGTCTACTCGCATATGGCATTCTACACATGGATGGTGTTGGAAACTACGCTGGCTGGAGGTATGTCAAGCATTGCTAGCTCGTTTGGAGGAAACTAATAGTGCCAGATGGGTGTACATTATCGAAGGAATATTCAGCGTCCTCGTCGCTTTCGTGGTGTGGTTCGGCCTTCCAAACGACCCCTCCAACGCCTATTTTCTGAACGCGGAGGAGAAAGAACTGATGCGCGTCCGCGCTATCCAACGTCAAGCCTACATGGGAAGTGAAGAATTTGACTGGAACGAGGTCAAGCTTGCCATCGTCGATCCGAAAGTCTACCTGAGGTAAGGAAAGCACCGTTTCTATCACTTGCAGAAGCTAATATTCTCTGCAGCGGAGCCATTCAGTTCTGTCAGGATATCCTGCTTTACGGTTTCAGTACTTTCCTGCCTTCTATCATCAAGGGAATGGGTTACAACACTCTTCAGTCCCAGTACCTGACCATTCCCGTCTATATATTTGGTGGACTTGCATTCCTAGCCTTCGCCTATGTCTCGGATAAATTGCGGATTCGTGGGCCAGTGAGTCATGCGCCCGCTACATCTCTGAAGGATGTAACAAAATGCTAATTTTGGTCAGTTCGTCTTTTTCGCCAATATCTTCGGTATCGTCGGTTACATCCTCCTCCTCACCGATACTCCAGAAGGCGTCAAGTTCTTCGCAACTTTCCTTTGCGCTGTTGCAGTATACAATGGACCCGGCCTGAACCTCACCTGGCTGAACGTCAATGTGGCACCTCATTATCGCCGTGCAACAGCCATTGGTTTCCAGCAGACCATCGGAAACACCGCTGGTGTTGTTGCTGGCCAAATCTACCGCACCGCACCGTACAAGCTGGGAAATGCGTGAGTCTGCTCCTCAACTCTGACTTGCAACATGTACTGATCATTCCTGTAGGTTTTCCTTGGGTGCTCTTTGCATCAGCCAGCTCCTTATTATTGGCAAATACCTCTACATCAAGAGGTGCAATGACGAAAAGAAGCGTATTGTCAGCGGGGAGATTGAAGATACCAGGAAGATTAAGACTGGAGACCGCGCTTTGGACTTTGAGTATC
The DNA here is from genome assembly GCA_022204955.1 of Macrophomina pseudophaseolina. NCBI lineage: Eukaryota > Fungi > Ascomycota > Dothideomycetes > Botryosphaeriales > Botryosphaeriaceae > Macrophomina > Macrophomina pseudophaseolina. The sequence continues at coordinate 10,174 of JAJJID010000051.1, forward strand.
ACTTGTAATGAATACTGGCTTAAATGGCCTATCATGACCTATGTATAGATTTGATGAATGGTAATGCTTGGACAAGCCACAGCGCCCTGGACGAGTCTCAAACACCTGAGACATCACAAATACCATGTAGCAGCCAAGAAGCGGCCATCGAAGGCAAGCAGAATGCTTGAGTACAGTGCATGCTGCCAGGCTCCCTTTCGAACTTAGCCAAACACTTCTGTTGTTTACCCCGCAGCTGATCACCCACTAGGATTCACGGGCCTATTCCATTGATTGGTAGAAATAACACCGACGAGCAAGTTCCTTGTTTCGCATCTTCATCCAGGGTCATTTTCGGCATGGCTTGCCGAAGGGCCTTATCTGATCGCGTAGCTCAGCCGATAGGGTAGGGCAGACGTCGACCGGCCGGGAGAGAGCTCCACACTCAAGCACTTCCCCTCCATGGTGCCACAGAGTCTCAGAAGCTTGCAGAAATAATAGATAGAAGTAAATGCCTCGAGAACGATTCTCATCGTTACTTTCAAAACGTTTCTCCACCACTATGGGTTCCCTTCCCTCGCCCAACGACTACCCAACAGGTGCCTCTGCTCGCGCCGCCGCGCGCTCCAACACCATCCTCTCAACCTCTGGTCTTGCCCCCGACTACCTCCAAGCCAACTTGATCGTCCTACCCTCCCGCTACGCCGATGATTTCCGTCTCCTCTGCAAGCGCAACCCCGTCCCCTGTCCCCTCCTTGCCGAGTCCGCGTCCGTCGGCGACTACTCCAACCTCAAATCCTGGCTCGACGGCGTCAGCTCCAGCGCCCTCGCAAAAGGTCTTGACATCCGCACCGATGCGCCGCGCTACATGGTCTACAAGTAATTTATCCTCCTCCTCCTCCTCCTCCTCCTCTTGTGGGACCCCGTCCACCCTTTGCAACCGCCCCCTCAATACAAAACCACTCCCCACTAACCACCTCACCCAACAAACAGAGACGGCGCCCTCATTGAATCCCACATTCCAACCATCACCCCTCACTGGACGCCCGACCACGTCCTCTTCCTCATCGGCTGCAGCTACAGCTTCGAGGCCGCCCTCACGCGCGCCACGCCCACCTCGCTGATCCCACGGCACACGCTCCTCGGCCGCGTCGTGCCCATGTACCGCACCGCGCTGCCGCTCTGCCCGGCCGGCGTCTTCGCCTCCGCCACGTACGTGGTCTCGATGCGGCCCTACCCCGCGCGCCTGGTCGCGCGCGCGCGCGCCATCACGCGCCCCTACGTCGCGACGCACGGCGAGCCCGTCGCGTGGGGCTGGCCCGCCGTGAAGGCGCTGGGCATCGCGGACCTGGCGCGGCCGGAGTGGGGCGACCCGCCGGTGACGGAGCGCGGCGAGCCGCTGGCCGAGGGCGACGAGGAGAATGTGCCCGTCTTCTGGGGCTGCGGCGTCACGCCGCAGGAGGCGGTGATGCGCGCCGGCCTGGAGGGCGTCGTCATGGGGCATGCGCCGGGGCATATGGTAGTGCTGGATGTGACGGATCGGGATGTCTTTAGAGACGGGGTGTGAGGTTAGATGGGGGAAGGGGAAGGGGACGGAAGGATGGTCGCGGTTTCTGATGGTGCTACACTTGAAGGTGTGAATAGCGTGACGTCGTGTCTTTTTCTTTTCTTTTTTTAACTTTCCATTCTCTTTCCGGGAGGCAGTCCTGATATGGATGCCGTGGAAATGCTTTGTTTGATGATTAAGAGCTTTGCCGAGGGCGGATCTCTTTTACTGTATAAAGTGAGTTATTAGAGCCTTCTTTTGATAAATGGCTGGTCACTCTGATGATAATAAACTGTCGATTGTCAGAAAGCTGCCTCAACGAGGAAGAATGCATTCTAGAGAGTTTCATATAATGCTACACTCATATGAAAAGAGAGGCCTTAACTATTCCTATTCCTCCCCTATTACCAGAGACAACGGATATCATAATCTGTACGCTCTTTTGGTACGCTATGCAGTAGAAATCTTCTCGTATTTCTGTATCGCGAGTGCCTGGATGACAGAACTAGCATTTGCTAGCCGTAAAAAGTTGTGTGGTGGAAACGAATGTTGAATAGAAAAAAAAAGGCATCAATCAATAAACGACGGCGGCTCGAGTTATTACTCTACACAACCAGTAAGAATCATATCACACCATCACAACTGCCACCACAGCAGCGAGAACCGCCACCATCCAACCCCCCTGCCTCACACCCGTCGAGGCTCCACCCGTATACACCGGCCCCAATGCACTCGTCTTCGACGACGACACGGGCGTCTTGACGGCAGAAGGTGTCTTAACGGCAGACGGCGTGCTGAGGTGCACCGTACCGTTCGCGTACCCGTAGCTGCTGGCAGGTACAGGGATAACGGATAGCGTCTGCACGGCGACGATGGTCGTCGCGGCGCTGCTGGTCGTGTACGTCAGATACTGGGTCAGGGTGCCTCCGATGACGGTGGTGGTCCAGGTGTTTGCGCCGGAGCCCTGTTCGCCGCTGACCTTCGTGCTGACGGTAGGCACGCTCGAGGCCTCGGCCGGCTTGGAAGATGACGAAGGCACTGAAGCGCCGTGCACGCTTCCAGAGGCGGAGGCGGAGGCAGAGTTGCTGGGCTTCGAAGGAAGAGAAGAAGGCGAGCTGGAACCGCGATGAACGCCGGAATCGACCGGAGCGGATGAGTAGACAGGCTTGATTACGGGCAGGGAGGACGAAGAATGAGCAGCAGCGCCCTGATCACCGCCTTTGCCGCTGCCGCTGCTACCGCCGACGACTTTGGTTGTCGTAACAGCGACAACCGTTGTGGAGACGGGCACGGCGCTCGTCAAGACTGCCGTGGTCTTCGCGGTGGCGGGGCAGTTGACGACGTCGGCGGGGCACTTGGTGACGGTCACTACACGCGTCTCGTAGACGGTGCTAGTAGAGAAGGAAGAAGAGATGACGACACTGCCGCTGCCATGGCCGCCGTCGACGGAAATCTTGGTCGTGGTGGGGGCGGCGGAGGCAGGGTAGACGGTTGTACCAACGGGAACGAGCGTGGTGGTGATGATGTTAGTCTTAGAAGAGGCCGGACAGTTGGGCACGGAGGGCGGGCAAGCGGTGATGGTAACGAGCTGGGTAGCGTAGATGGTTAAGGTCTTGAGCTCGGTGGGGGAGGCGACAGCACCGGTATTGATGGGCTTGGTCAGAGTGAGGGTAGTGGGCTTGGCGCCGCAGTGGGTGCAAACGGTGACAGTGGTGGTCCAGCCGGAGGGGATGGCCGAGGGGGTCTGCGTGGGGCAAACCGTCGTCGTATAGGTGGTCGTGATAGTGGTGATACCGGTGGGGCACACATCGATATAGGTTGTCGTGATGATGGTCGTTGTCACATCGGCGGGGCTGGTGGCGGATGCGGAGAGCGACGGCGTGGAGGTGATAATAGGGGCCGAGCCGGAGGATGAACCAGCCGGGCCAGAAACTTGAGCAGAGTTAGAGGGCATCGCGGATCCAGAGTGAGAGACACCAGGGCCGGACATGGAAGCAGAACCGGAAATGATAGCGGAGCTGGAGACAACGCCAGGGCTAGAGACCACACCGGAGCTTGAGGCAATGCCAGAGCTAGAGACCGCAACAGAGCTGGAGATTAAATTGGGGTCCGAAAGGCTGGGAGTAGGCATGTGGTAAGATCCATTTCCGCTGGGCGTGATGACCGGGAAGCTAGGCGTATCAGCAGGCGGCGTGTAGATGGGAGTGTTCACTGGCGTGTTGATGGGCGTGTCGACGGGAGTGTTCACTGGCGTGTGAATAGGGGTATCAGTCGGGGTGGGGACCGAAGTGTTTGCAGGAGGGGTGTAGACCTGGGTGTTGATGGGCGTATCAACAGGAGTGTTGACGGGAGTGTTGATAGGGGTGTTAATAGGTGTCTGGACAGGGGTCTGGACAGGCGTATCCACAGGGGTATTAACAGGAGTGTTGATGGGAGTGACAGGCGTGTTGATTGGCGTGTCAATAGGCGTAGGCTCCGGCGTTGGGGTGCTCGAGGTAGAGGTCGTGCAAGTAGGGGCGGCAGAAGCCTCAGAACCGCACAGGCCAGAGAGGATATCGCAGTTGTCCAAGTTGCAGAAATCAGAGCTGCTGCCACAGTAGCCATACTGGCTGCAGCAATCCCCCCATTGTGATCCCTTGCAAGTGTAGCCCTTGGAGACACCGCAAGTGCCATCCGGACTAACGGCGAGCTCGGGCACGTTGGGTTTGTAGTTGAGGAAGGAACACTCGGCGTGAATCTCGACACCATTGGAGCAACCAACCAGACCACCCTTGATGTACTGGGAATACTCGTAGTTGTCGATCGTGTTCTTTTGGTCCACCGTGGCCTCCCAGAGCATGACACCACCGAAGCCAGGAAAGCCCTGGAACTTCTGAACAAGTTCGTAGGCCTCCCAGGGCTGCAGATAAGCGGAAGTGTCATAAGGCGCTCCGTTGGTACCAGCGGGCTATTACAGTCGTCAGTTGGGTCTATCTATTTAAGTGTTGATTTATATAATCTTACCAAACCAGCATAGATCTTGACACCAGGGTTGGCGAACCCAGACTGGGTCAGGCTCCAGACGAAATCTGAAGAGAAGTAGTTGGAGAACTGGGAGTTTTGGTTGGTGTTGGTGAGCTCGGCGCGAGCGTTGCAAGACGGGGTGTTGTAGAGCTGAACGAAGATGAAGTCGAACCACGAGTTCAGGAAAGCATCATTAAGATGGACATCAGGAAAGACGCATTGGGGAGCTCCGGAGATGTAGTAAGACTTGGAGCTGTCTTGCGCGAACAATTCGTGCAGATAGTTGATCATGGTCGAGTAGTACTGGAACTGATAGTTCGCAGGGACATCAGATGAGGGGTTGGAGATAAGAGACTCAATGTCGAAGTCGAATCCGTCCACGACAGCATCGTTGAAGGGCCTAGTGGTCCAGCTGGCATCGGTCTGGGGACCAAAGGACTTCCAAAGGAAGTCAGCAAACTGCGTGGCATGGGCCTCGTCCTTCAGGTAGTAGTCTGTCGGCACTCCACCGCCAAGCGACAGGAAGACCTTCTTTCCATACACTTCCTGGCAGGTCTTGATGTCCTTTCCGATGAATGGGCAGTTATCCGGAAGCCGGGTGTTCTGACCATTGACCTGGTAAAAGGTATCGCCGCACTGGTTGCCGAAGTTTGCTCCAGGGAAACCGCTGTCATCGGGGAATTGGTTGATGAAGGCGATGTTGATGATATCGTAAGCACCGTTCTGGCACAGATCCACCAGACGATTCTGCGAAGCACCTTGACCCTGAATAGGAGGCTTTATCAGCACCGGCCAATCGACGTGTTCCAACTTTGAGACCCACCCAGTAGACAGCAACGTTGTCGTTAGCTGACGGATTGAACTGAGGAATTGCGACAGGGGCGGGGCAAGTCGGGAGCGCGACGGAGGATGACATTTTGGATTATTACTGTATTAGTATTATACGGAAAGAATGAAGGACTGGTAGCCGAAGCTGGTGTAGAGAGTGAAATGACCGAAATCGGCAACGAAGGGACGCAGACACTGAGCCTGCAACGACGAAGCAGGTGCTGGGCAAAGATTGACAAAGGCAGCGCCAGTGAGGGAGGGAGTGGACAGGGAGCCGAGAGATGATATAGGAACAGCGACGCATCCCACGCTTGGCCGACCGGCTCGGCGCGAGGATGCGACCTCAAGGCCGAAGCTACCAGCTGAGTACAACGGTGTTGGGCCTCATTAGCGGGATTCATCAAACTCGACTCCACCATATGCCATTCCTTCAGACGGATTCGGCTCAACCTTACCGCCTCCCGTACGCAGGTACCGGCTAGCCTCGATGCCGCCAAGGGCTGTGTACACCTTTTGCGGCATGTAGAACAGGAGAGACCAATCAGGGTCAACATCTCAAGGCGCCACTGTCCGCGAGGATGCCATTTCTGCGGCGGCATGTGCCTTCAGGAACAGATAAAACGTTAGCGGACAGAGGGCGCTGTGGGCATGGGCTGAGGGCGCGACGGAGAGCAGCGCGGCGGTGGAAAGAAACCGAAAGCGGGACTGCAAGCGCTCTTGGATGTTGCGCCTTACCTGTTCCTGGCGCAAGCGTAGGCAGCAGGCGGAGAAGTGACGGCATTAGCAGGGCAATGCCAAGCCTGAGGGCCATGAGCAGTGGGTCCCAAGGATCAACACCAGCAACCTGGGGGCGTGTGAGAGGTCGGAGTGGTCGTGAAGCGAGATTTGGCAGCGCGAGAGGCAAGTGGCGTGAGGGCCGCAGGCTTTAGTGGTCCAGCCCAAGCGCCCGCTCTCCACGCCGCGCCCCTAGGAACAGCCCGCCCGGCAAAAACTGGCCGCTGTTCCTGGATTGCGGCGAAGCGAGTGCAGCAGATTTCGAGTGACATGTCCTGTTCTGCGCAGGCGTCCAGTGCTGCTTACCTGCTGCTTGGCGGCCGGGGCCAGGCTCGGGCTGGAGGCGAGCGCATCGGCGACCTACCGCAACGGGCAGTCGACGATAGAAAACGAGAGAGCGCTAGCCGCAAAGGGGATCGGAGAAGGGAAAGAGACGGGGCGACCGGGTGTTCTGTCTGGCGTCTCGGTAATTTAGCCGGCCGTGGATGCCGCCCTGCGAGGCCCGACACGAGAAGGATTCATGGCTGGCTGCAGACATCGTCTTTCAATGCGGCGAAAATGTGCGCCACCGTCCAAAGGGTGCTCTGCGCCGCTCTGGAGAAGAGCAGGCGGGGGCTGCGCCTGGCGCCTCAAAGGCGCAGCTTCTGGAGCCTAGAGGTGCGGAGGCGGCGAGCAACCAGTATAGAGAAACAGATGCTTAAGAGGGCCGGTCCTCTACATGTCGCGGGAGCACGGTAGGCCTGGCGACACGGGCGGAGGGCGATGTTTTCTCGTCAACCCCGGCGACAATCATCCTCTCCCGTCCGTGAGAACGTGCGCCGATAGGGCTCGGCAGGCCAATAACCTTATCCGCTCTGGCCAAAAATATCCTCAGCTGGTGGGATCGACCGTCTGCTTGATGCTTGCTTGTCGCCCTTGAACTCTTGTGTGTGTGCGTGTGTGTGCGCTGTTTCTCTTGTAGACTCCTTCTGCGCAAGCTCGCATACGCGGCGTCTACTTACCCCATACCCCTATCCTATTAACTGCTCACTTCCAGCTGTCGTGGCTGCCTCTGTTCAAACGCTTACCGACCGGAGTTATCCGCGCACTTGTCGCATCCTTCCACACCACTCAAGCCAAGCGTCTGAGCTAAGAGCGCGGGACATGGACAAGTCAACGCCGCAGAAGAATCCCGAATTTTCCCCTGCATGAAGCCTGCCGTTTTAATTAATTTTTTTTCTCTTCGACTGGACTGTCGCTTTCGCATTCCTCGGCCCGGAAATTGTGTTGAATGCTTTTCCCACGGCATGAAAAGGCAATGACGAGCCTCGGCCTAGGAATGTCGCACCTCCGAAAGGAAATGCCCTGGCCTTTAATAGCGGCCGATAAGACGTGAAAATCTTCCATGCCTTTACAAATTCCCTGTGGAGGGATTCTGTGCGCTGAAATACATCGGGACCAGATGGGAAGTGCCTACGTACTAGAAGCGGGTGTATGGATGTAGACGTTCAAGCAGCATTTCTCCCTGGCCTTGTCGTCAAATATGCGATTCGGTTGAGGCATTATACGACTGCAAAGCCACTCTTGGGATCATTTTCTGAGGGATTAACTGTCATAGCAAGAGCTTCGCGGGTTTCTTTTAATAGAAAAGGTGGTAACATTGCTTCTCTATTGCGCGGCACGAATCGAACTTTGCATCCTCCCCGGTTGCTGAGCTAAATCTGTATGTTTCAACCTGAAGACTTGGACAAGAACTATTGCAATGGACCCTACCCACATTAAACTCTTCTGATCGCAAAACCCCATCATCCGACGCGGGTGCAACAGGAGCCATGGTATTTGAGCTCGCTTCGCACCCGCCGACCTGGTCCTCCGCAAATAAAACAAAATATGTGAACGCCAGCCCAAAACACCTAGCGGAGATCGAGGCGCTCCCGCTCAAGACGCCGGGCTTCCTCGCTCTTACCTCTCTCTATTGCCTCGTTTTTCATCCACTCCATAACCGTGTCCAGATTATTCATTTCCGTCGTCACCTCCTTCACCGTCGCCTCGTCCGGCTGACTGTTCAAGATGTCCCATATCTCCCACTTGCGCTCCTCCTTTTCAAGATACTTTTCGTATTCCTTCTGCGATCCGAAACAGATGCCATAGCCATCGCAATAGCAGGTATGTGGCGACGGACAGAATTGATACTGCCGGGTGAAGATGTAGTGCCACGTGTACTCCATGATGCGCCCCGCGTACTGGTCGTCGAGGTCGGTCTTCAGCAGCCAGTTACGGTAATGCTCATACATCTCCTTGGGGTTGGCCCTTATGCGGTCGCGAGAGACGCCAAACTGGGCGCAGCAAGGCGCGCTCAGAACACCGGGGACGCGATGCATCTCGCCCATGCCGCCCAGGCCGGGCGGGTGGAGCTCCCTCCAGATCTCGGGCGTGTAGTACTTCTCCTCCATGCGCAGGTGCTCGTCGAAGTCGACCTCCGGCCGGTCCAGATGCAGCCAATCGGGACAGCCAGGCTTGGCGTCGCACCTGAATGGCATGTCTGCAGGGAAGTTCAAATTAGCATGAAAAAGATTGCTCTCGCCCAGGTTTCTCAAGGCCAAAACATACAGCCTGTCCGCCAAATTCGCTCGACCCTCAGCCGCTTCATCATCTCCGCCGAGTCCTGCCCCAAGATCAACAGGTTATGCCAGCCGAGCTTGTGAGCGTGGAAGAACAAGACAACATCTGGCAGGTCATCGTAGTGGTTGATCATGTAGGTCAAGTAGGCCATAGACTCGCGCCCCTTGTTTTTCGGGACGTGGAACTCGGCGTGCGGGTCGTCCATGACGTAGACGGCCGTCTGCAGGTCGGGCAGCTCCTGGCGCACCTCGTCGATCCACGACACGTCCTCGTCCTTCATGCGCGGCACGACGAGCACGCGCGAGTACGCGGCGCCGTCGGGCTTCGGGATGCCCGGGCGGAATGGATCTTCGTCGGGTGTGAGCGCCCGGAGTGGAGCTGGTGCCGCCGATGATGATGCGCTGCTGGCGGGGCCAGCGGATGGTCGCGCGGCGGAGTTCGGCTGTTGCTGCTGGCTATCGTCCGCGACATGGTCGTAGGGCGCGTTGCCGGGCGGGGGACGAGGGCGCGAGGCGATATGCGGCAAGGCGGGCTGCCAGGAGAGGTAGTAGAAGAACAGGCAGGCGGCGAGCAGAGTGAGAGCTGTTATGGTTGATCGCCGGGCGAGAGGCATTGCGGCGACGGAGGGTCAGGTGGGAAGAGGCCGGGCGGACTCATAGGAGCCGGCGTTGGGTTGGACCAGACCAATTGATGGAAGGAGGAAGGGTTGGGAAGGGCGACAGGGCGGGCTGAGGGCGGGAGTGCGAGGAGGAGGTCGCGCTGGAGGCCAGGCGGGCCGCATGCAGATCGGCAGGGTGGCCGTAGGGAGACGCCACAAGGCATAATTTAGAAACTGGCGTGCTGGCGACATCCCTGGCGCGAGCAATCAACGGCCGCAACGGGCCAACGAGCGCTCGTATCGCGCTAGCGCCGCCGTTTCTGCAGAGTGTTTTTCTCGAGGGCTGTCAGATGAAGGACCGCAGAACACGACAGCGCCACAGCTCACATGCATATCTCGGAGGGCTAGGGTCCGCTTGAACCGCTGAAGTTGCGACGAAAGCTTGGCCTGCAAGCCTGAGCAATGCATGGGCCCAACTCCGCCGCGTCACTCCTCAAATAAAGCGGAGTCGTGCGCGGTGGGCAGCGAGTTCCACCAGCGCGATGCTGCACACGTGATGTTACGTCATCAACATTTCACCCATGCCTGCAATCGAAACAGTCCGAAACAGTCTGGCGCCGTGGCACAGGGCTGGCAGTGGGTACTTATTGTTGCTCTGGGGGCTCACTCACGCTCTCCCTTCCTGCCCCGCCGTGCCAATCAACCTCCATCCGTACTGTTCAAAATAAGCCGATACCTGAATCGCGTTCCAAACCTTATTAACCGACCCAAGACCATGTCCAGCTTCCAGAGCTTCGTGTCCTCAAGCGTCTCCTTCAGCTTCTCGACGAGCAGCAGCAACGGCGAGCGGACAGGCCAGGTCTACCGCCAGGAGTACCACAGCACTCCACAGGGCACAATCACCCGCACCACCTCTCAGAAGCTGGGCAGGCCCGCGATCGAAGAGACCCGCCACTACGACGCCTATGGTCGCGAGCTTCTTGGAAGCGGCCAGCCTCGCCACAGGCCTGCCATCCACCAGCAACCCAGCGGAGCCATCATCGAGGAGCTTGATGATTCCGAGGCCGATCCTGTCACTCAAACTAGAATGATCGAGAGCGGACAAGCGAAGCGCAAAGGTGGTGCTTGAGTGAGCCAAGAGAAGTGAGTTGTGGCGTTATATGGATCACCCGGATCAGGGCCCATCCTTTATGTTTTATGCTATACGGATCGACTAGACAGCAAATGCAAATCTCCTTTTATCTATACTTACTGAGTGCCTCCGATCTTCTGCTCCCAGTGTGTCTATTCGGTGTTGCATGCTTCTCCAATTACCAATCACGCCACATCCTCGGCCTCCCTCAACATGTCCCCATCCCAGCCATTCTCTTTTAGGTACAATTCGAAAGCCTTGTCCTCTGCTAGGAGGTCCGCCTCCGTCATGTCTTCAATCAAAAACCTGCAAACGCGGTGAGCCGACTGCCCGAGTAAGACACGAAACGAATTTCGCAAAAACATACCAGTACACCAGCATTCCGATAGCTCCGAAAATGGCCGCGAAGAAGAACGTCCAGCGTTGGCCAAGATTCTGCTTAATAGGCGTGAACACCTCCGTTCCGACCGCCGCACCCGCCTTGCCCAGCGCAGCAGAGATGGCATAGCAAACACCTCGAATGGCCGTGGGGTACGACTCCGTCGAAACCAGCCCAAGCGTAGCACCCGGGCCCATGTGGCCCAAACTCTGCATCAACCCGTACATGACCACAAACGCGGGGATCACTTGCGTGAGCTTCGCGAAAGAGCAACCCACAATCAATCCGACCAGCAAGTACCCACCAAAACCGAGAATGCCCGTCCAGCGGCGTCCCAAACGGTTGACGAGGAAAATGCCGACGAACACGCCCGGCAGCGTCATCAAGCTAAGTATCAGCTGCCACAGCGCCACCGTCTGCAACGCCTTGCCGGGCACCAGCGAGTTGATGATGGTGCTGCTCATGATGCTATTCGGAAAATTCACGAAATCGTAGATGAAGAACGCGCCGCCCGTGCCCGCCAGGCGCCGCCAGTACCTCTTGACGATTAGCCGCAGCGGGATCTTGACGGCCCTGGTGGACTTGAAGTTGGAGCGCTTGAACAGGCGCGAGTCATCCATGCGCAGGCGGAAGAGGAATACGAAGAGCGGCAGGAGCACGGAGATGGCGTTGACGGACACATAGGCCGTGGTGAGGTTGTTGGAGGAGCCGATGAGCGTCATCAAGTAGACGAATATGCACACCGGGCCACCCCAGCAGGTGATGAAGGTCGTCGCCATGACGAAAACAGGCCCGCGGCTCGTGGGGTTGTAGTCTTCCATCCCTTCACAGGCGGCCTGGGATCGTCTGTCAGAACGGGATCAGCGGATTGATTGTAAAGCAAACTCACCGTCGCGCCGGAGGGGAACTCTCCTCCGACGCCCACACCAGCGATACCGCGGACCACGGTCAGGTACCAGAGCATGTTGTCGGTGCCCAGGTGCTGCACTTTCAAGGCAAGGGTCGCCATCAAACTGCCGATAACAACTAGCGAGGATGTGAAAACCATGCCGGCCTTGCGGGAGTAGCCATCAGAGACGTAGCCCAGAAGCATGATCCCGAATATTTGGCCAACGATTAGAGAGTTTGAGATCCTCGTCTGGTCGGCGGCACTGTACGCCGAGCCATACAGATGCTTGAAGATGACATTGACGTTGGTGGCGATCTGCTGTTGGTAGCCATCGGAGAAGTTTGCAGCAGTCTGGGTGGAATGGAAATTCAGTTAGGAGCCGCGAAGTACGGACGGGTGTGTCTTACGCAGCCAGCCACGGCAAAGTAGGACCTTGTGCGGGCACTCCTCCGTGCAGCGCTAGCGCCCGCCAACAATGAGTGTGAATTGTGGTCGTCATCGACTCCCATAACTGTCCCTGAAATCTGCTTCTTCTCGTCGAGCCCCACCGAGGGAGGCTCGCGATTCTCGTTCATAGCAGAGGATATCTGAGGCTGCATTTTCGCGCAGAGAGTTCTCGACGTCTGCTCCCTCAGCAGCGTCGGCAGGTTATAAGTATACCGGCATTCTTATCGGTACCGAAAACTTCCATCGCACGCATCAAAATTCCTTCATGCACAGCGGGCGACGAGCCATTCATAGGTGCATTTTGTGGATCTGTGGGTCCTGCGAGCTTGCGCGGTCCGACACCATCGCTGATAAGATCTTTGCCCCAGCGCAAATGGTCTTCTCCCGTGGGGCGAGCAAGACTTCTCCCCGGCTTCTCCGCGGAGAACGGCGAAAGCCAGCGGGCCTGGTATGCGAGTGTAGTCGGATTTTGCTTGTGTTCCTGGATCGTCATGCGCCGACGGGTAGGGCGCAAAGCTTGTCGTTGCTTGGCCCCTGCCTGTACCGGAAGAGACGGCAGCGCGAACCAGGGCAGGCGGGGTAGATGATAAGTTGTTGCCGTTGGTAGCAATCTGTTCGTCTCTTTGCCATCTCTTCTGCCCCATCTACAAGAATCACTAGACTGCATGAACTGCACGGAGCTCCACAACTACCTTCAAATTGCTTCAGAACCTAATGCACCACCTGCTGTTCTTGTACGGCCATATAGCCGAGTTTTACATGCTACAATCGTATTAGCATTGGGAAACCCCTCAACCTCACAGGAACATACTGATGGCCCGTTTTCTCAACCGCCTTCTTAAACGAAGCTGTCTCCTTACACCTATTTAACCACGCCTCCGTATTTGGCCACTTCTTTCCCAGCGTTCCTAGCTCTCTCTTCAAGATGTACGAGATGCTAAACTGCATCATGATGTCCGCAGCCGTGACGCTGTCGCCAACCAAAAACTTCGACCCACTGTCAGACAGCTCCTTCTCGATCCAATTCAGGTCGTTCTGCACATTGACGCTCATCCCCTTCTCCATCTCCGCCAGCCCTTCCTTCGGCGCGCTCGTAGGGTAATTCCACCGCGCATAGATGATAGCCAGGCAATGCAGCATGAACGTGGCTTCAGCTGCATGGACCCACTGAAGGATCTTGATATGTGCGGCCTCGTCGGTTTTGGGGATCAAGCGATTGGACTTGTCGTATTTCGCGCAGAGATATCTACATGGGGCAGATCAACGTCCATATAGTCCTCACATGCCACATTGGTCTGTTCGGCGACGCAATTGTCTTCTCCGTTCTCTGGCTTGCATCTGAATCGATTAAAGAAACTCACTCGTTGATGGCTCCGCTCTCATGAATAGTCAAGTCTCCGTCCCGGAGTGATGGAAATTTGCCGAGCGGGCTGCAGCCAGCGGCTTTGGCTTCTTGCGGCGCCTTCTGGCTCTCCAGCCTGTCCCAGACCTTTACATCGTAATCCAGCCCGAGCTCCTCCAAAAGCCAGGCTGTGCGGATACTGCGCGAGATTTGGAGAAAATAAAGAGCTAACGGCGCCATTCTTGCTTAGGGTATGCTCAGTTGATAGTTTTTTCGGCGACGTAGAACCTCGGAGCGCGGGAGGCGATTTATGGTGATGCTTTGTACATGTACACAGTAGGGCGCATAGCGGGGCAATGCCGACGTTATTGGTTGCGTTCCTGGCGACAGAACAAGGTTTAGTGCGGGAATCTACCCATATCTCCGCATGTTCGCTAGCGTGAGCAGGCCTTGGCTTGGGGACGCGATGTTGGCGACCGCCTGGCTGATGCGGATAAGCTATTGAAGAGATGTGGAACCTCTGCATTGAGTATTGAAAGACTTGTGCACTAAGACTAATTACCACATATTGCAGCTCTTTCGCGCTTCGCAAAACACTCTTACTGCAGCGCACATTGGGTAACGCTGGGATATGAGAATGGAGAGGCTAAAAATCAGCCTGACGCAATGTGCTAAACCAGGAGCGGTACAGGAGCTGGTGGCTCCGAGCTGTTCATGGTGAATATTCTGAAGTGCGGTTCCAGCCCAGGACGTTAAGCCCCAAAACAAGAAAGCAGCTGCCAAGCTGTTGATTCTTGACACCCATGCACATGGATGTCACTATCGGAGCGCAATAGGTAGCGAGAAGGCAAATATCAACCGAGAAAAGAGTACAGGAAACTCCCTGGCTCCGGTGTAATGCACGATGCTGTCCACATTTCATCTAGCCATAACCGCCGCGCAGTATTGCCGCAATGGCGGCTGGACGCTTGGCAGCAAGGCCTTCACTACAAGCAGCTCTGAGTGCTTCAATGTTCTTTGCTAGTTCAAGATTTTCTGTAGCATGTTCTGGGCTCACCTGCCTTTCACGGCTCGCGCTGTCGAACTGTTGCACCGCCTTGAGCGAACGCAAAACACTTCACTCATTTATGGAATTAATGAGTGCTACGTGTCAACTTGCGCAAGATATAGCACCGCAGCAGTGAGCTCCACTGTTTCTGAAAATCTTTGTCCACGTTCCAGTCTGGAAGATCTCACTTGACCCGCAGAAGACGGCAGTGAAGAGGCCTTTGCAGGCGGCTGCGCCATGCTCAACGTGCGTCTGCAATGGGAAAAACTCGCGTTACTTCACCTGGGCATGACATAGATCAATTGTGAATGCGTTCGGGCTAGCTCAGCAGCCATGCGTCGCGCATCTGCCGTAGTATGCTGGTCAATGACGTCGTGCCTGCCCATTTTGCTAGCTTACTCGACACCTAACACCACGTGCACCCCGTGCAGCCTGCCCCGTGCGATGCCCTTCCATCCTCTTCTTCCGCTGCCTATAAATACCCCTCCCTCCCCCCTCGACTTGCGACTTTCTTCCTTTCCTCTTCATCTACTTCTGAGGGTAACGAGGGACTCTTAACTGAGCGAACTCTTCAAAAGTAGATCAGGGTTTTTGGCTCTTCGCAGTCTTTTTTCCCTTCCTTTAGCTGAAGGTAACGAGGGCCTCTTCACTGGGCGAACTCTTCAGCTAGGGAAAAGTAAAAACGTAGTTCATGGGTTTTTACTCTTCGGAGGTTTTCCCCATTGTAGTTGTAGGCTCTTCGTTGAGCGGCTCGCCATGAGCGGGCCTTCGAGGAAGACCTTTGGTAGCAGGAGTTTTTCAGCGTTCTTCTTCAGCGCTGTTCGAGTAATTTGGTCTCGGTGACACACCCATGTAGAGCTCCGCGCTGGTTTGCTTGCCCCCGCCGCCGCGCCAGCTCGCGTCTACGATGCCACCCATGTTGTTGACGCGCCGCGCGCTCCCCAAGTCGGCCGCCCAATAGTGTTTGCGTCATGGCCTTGCTGTGCTTTTCATGACTCGAGCCCTGTCCCGCGTGAAATATATTCTGGATCTAGCATGTTGACCGCCCTTCTTCCGCCGTTCAGAGTGGGACGCATGCTAGTTCGTAGGCCGTCACGAAGGACTCTCGCCGACTTCCACAGCAGATTTAAGCCATCAATGGGTTTTCAGATGCACTCTTGAGCCTGCGCCCTCATTGAGGAGCCCGCCACGGTGAACGAGCGCTTCCGCAGGATCTTAAGACAGTTTTCTTGTCCGTTTTGCTGCGCCTATTGACGAACTTGGTGCCGTCGAAACCATAGCTCCACCACATCGCCCCCGGGCCCTCTCCTCCCTCGTCCGCTCCGACATCATCCTCATCCAACATGCCCTCAAGCGCACCAGTTCTGCCAGCACCAACCCCTGTCCAGCAAAATAGCATGGAACACTCATCCGCATCCGCTCAACCGCTCCCGGCGCATTCGGCACTCGACCTTAACCCCGAGGATGAACGCGCTCGATAAGTGCTAATGGCATCGCGGAGGGAGCCTAGTGTGGTATATAGGGGGATGAAGGGCGACAGTGTGCGTTGAGGGTAGAGGAACAGCGGGAGAACGCAGCGGATAAGGTTAATTGGGTGTTGTGCGAAAGAAAAAGCAGAACCTTTGGCTACAGTTGCTGTTGTACAAAATCTGACAATGATGAGAGAAATGCCAACAGAGCGAGAATTGACTTTATAGTGCGTTATGTTAATGGAGCTGTGATCTACGGACGTTATCGACACAGTCAAGAAGACACTGGTCGGACTCCCGTGCCGTCTCCACCTTTTACTTACGGGCGGTAACCGTACCCATGCACCGGTGGGACGAGTTGTATGAAGGTCAAGAGTGATCGGCTGAGCCCTCCCAAGCCTGGTAGCCGCCTTGCATCTCTCCACATTCCCGCTCGCCCCCTCGAGAACATTTGGTGAAGTTCATTAAGTCCACACAAGAGCTGAAAAGACCTGCGCAACTTCTCAATCATTCTGAAAGGCACTTCACAACATAGGCATCCTTTCGTCCGGCATTGGTTGATTTTTCACTTACTTTCTCTACACCAGCGCCCCTCTCAGCTCTCTGTACCTTTCTTTCCACATCAAAATGCATTCATAAACAATTCAGTATAGAGTTTTACTCTCCAACAGAATGCCAACTTTGATGATAGAGTCTGTGTTCCTGCAGTTCTCTTCTTCAGTTGTTTCCTACGACCCACTCCATCATCTGGCGCTGTCTCCTTACTCCACCCACTCTACAAAACCGTACCGAAACCAAAAGTCGTCTTGATGCTCTTAACATAGTATTCGCCCCAGTTACGCCTCGTCACCTCTTCCTGGCCGACTGGAACGCCCTGCCACTCGACGCGCATGACCGTCACCTTATCCACGTCGTTCTGATCGAAGGTGATATTCAGCGTCGAGAAATGGCCCTGCGGCCACTGCGCCAGCCGCCACTTCTGGACGATAGTGGTAGGTTCTTCGAGCTTGACGAACTCGCCGCTGACGTTGCCGTCGAACAGCTCGAATTTGGCGCCCTCCTTGGCGCCCTCCCAGACCTTGGGCGGGGCGCGCGTGAAAGCCGCGACGCGCTGCGGGTCGGTGAAGGTCTGGTAGAGCTCCGAGGCGGTGGTGCGGAACTCCTCGTTGTCGGTGAGGGTGGTTGTGTTGACGAGTGGGCCTTTGCCGGAGGAAGTGGTGGTGGTTGTGGAGGAGGGGGTTTCTTTGGACTTGTTGAGGGAGGAGCTCTCGTAGACCTTAGGCGTGGTGAAGCCGCTGGAGGGATTGGAGCCAGGCGCGTGCTGGATGTCCTTGCCATGCTCGGCGATCAGAGCTTTGGCGAGGTTGGCAAAGCGTCCGCGGAGCTTGGGGGTGAGCTGTGCGCGGACGAGATCCTTGACGGGCTGCTTGCTTGAGGAGTCGCTGTAGATGTCTATTTCGAACTGTGGGAGCAAGGTTCAATTAGTACAAGTTTTTCTCGAAGTCTTTCTTGCGTCATGAAGGGAACGTACGACATACTCGTCTTCCTCGGTGTCGTGTGCGATCTCCGGGACGGTGATGGTGCCACTTGCTGCCTCGCCCTCCTTGTTCTTGCCTACAGACAAGAGTCAGGACACCTGCTACTAGCATCTTTTAGACGTTGCGGGGTATTATGACATACCCGAGTATTCCAGCTGCAGCTTCACATCGAATATGGTTATGACCTTGCCCTTGCGCTGGCTGACTTCGACATCGCCATCCATACTGATGACGCGGTCAACTTGAGCGGTGACGCCGTCGGCTTCGACGGAGATGCCAGTGAGGTCCTTCTCCAAGTACTCGCGGGTCCAGGTGCCGACATCCTTGTTGACCCAGTGCCAGTTGTTGGGATTGTGGAGAACCATTGTAATTCCGAGGGGTGGGAGATGGTAGGAAGTGGTAGGTGGTCGGAGGTGTGTAAGCTGATGAGGCAACAGCGGATCAGCTTATGCTTATATATCCTGAAGTTCTAGGTGTCCAGAGTGGTACAAGACGAGACGATGGATAAAAGATGTCGCTATCTGCAGAGCAATCGGCAATGCTAGGATCGCGGGGCTCTCTACTAGGCGGAAATGTCGACGTTCGAAGGGGCGCAAACAGAATAGGGACTCACTTCGTTTTTTTTTTTAGGGCAAGGCTGGCACAATTCAGCTATGGTATATGCAGAGGCGGCGGGCAGTTGCAGCAGCGAGCAAGGGACCGGAGGGGTAGTTATGGATTTCGGCGCGGATTGGACGCTGGAAGATTCGAATAGCTTCTTAGAACACCGCGCTCCAGTCCCGCGGCGTCCGGCCCGATACAGTCCGATCAGCCCCTCCACCGCCCTCCGCCTTCGCCCTGGCCGCCGCCTGCAGCCAAAGTTAACTCTGGGTGCTGATCCAGGCCCTCTCCACAAGCCTTTCTGCACTTCGTCTTTAAGCTCCGCACCCCTCTCACGGCAATTCATCCAAGTGGCTCATCGCGTGCTGCCGTCACCGCTGTTTCATGCGAACCCTGCGGGACGTTGCGTTCCCGCCAGACGGTCGCTGATTGCTACTGTTCCGTCGCAGCAAGGTGTTTGTGAAACGCGGCGAGAGGGAAGCGCTGATGGCGTCATAGCAGGTTGCCGGAGCGACAGAAGCGTGAGAGCTCTGGAAATCCAAAGCAAAAATTGTCAATCTTCGCACAGCACACGCAGAGACGGCGGGTGATCGAGGGCAGGCGCAGCATGAGTCAGCGAGTAGCACGGCAGGTGGCCACGATTTCGGCTGATCGACGACCAAGGCAGCTCATCTGTGGAACGCGATCCCGGCTCCCTTCCTCGCCCTCTCTGCCCGCAACACCAGCGCAAACCAACCCCCCTCCGCCGCAACATGTGATACTTCGTCGTTTTCTTTTCTTATTCAGAAGCATGCGTATACCCTTCTTTCGCATCTGGTATTCGACTACCTACTCGGTCCTCTTCCTGCTGCTCGTCGTCCTCCTTGCTGTCACTCCGGGAGACCTGGTCTACCAAGCTGTGCGCAATCGCAACTACCCAAATGCCATCGTCGTCGGCGCCGTCTGCGTCCTGACCCTCTTGATCACCGTCTGCATCTATGCGACCCGCCTCTACACGAACCGCACACTTCTTGCCAACATACCCAAGTCCTACATACCCATCGAGCAGGGTGAAATTGGCAAGCACATACGGCGCATGATAGTGAAGGGCTTTGAGCGGAGTGCACTGATAGCCTGGGATTCGCGACCGAGGGATGTGAGACTTGAGCTACGAGATGAACGGGAGGGAAGCACTGCGCCGTCCCATGAGCGCAGTCTCAAGAAGAAAGGTCGGTCTCACGATGTCACGGCCATCCCCGTGGATCCGGAAATGCCGCCCTGGGGACACATCTCCCACCCTGGATGGGCCTCCCCTGCCATGGACGGCGTACCGAGCCTACAGTTCTGCAATGTGATTGCCGAATTGCCTAATTTGATCGAGGCCAAGGCTGTGTCTCTGGCGCCACCGGATCCTGCGTTTGCTTTCCACATGTCGCTAGACGGCGTACCAGTTATGCCGGATGCGCGCATTGTCGCTCTGCTACAGCGACCCTCCGCCATGGGTTTGCGTGACTATCTGGGCCATCTCTCCTCTTTCGGACTCATCAACCCGCCGGATCTAGGAACCGCGTTCATCAAGCGCTACGAATACGCGCGCTTTTCGACCCAACCGATTACCGAAGTCCAATTCCAGGAACTGATGGCCATGTTCGCCGAAATTCTTACCGGAATGACTGAGCTCGCCCCTGAGCTCGTCACCGAGCTCCAACGTGATGATTACAGCTCTAGCTCCGACACAGCCAGCCTTGCCCCTTCGCAAATTTCCTCCACTTCCGGAAGCTCCATGGGATCGGCCATCCACTACAAGACGCCCCGTACAATGCCCTATGCGGAATCCGTATACACGCGCAGTACGACGTCTACTGCAGAGATGAGCGAAAGCAATGGCACACTGCGTACTGCGCCGTCTCACTTCTACGACTACAGCTCTGAAAATGTTCCTGTTCCACGGACGCCGTCGATCGCATCCCAACATTCTTCTTCCAGGAGTACTCCGATGCCGCGGACCGCGCATTCGGCCATTCCACCGTCGACGGCGAATTCTTCAACATCATCATTGAGATCTGCCAGGAGTGTAATCAGGCTAACGCCGAATCCCGGGCCTGAGGAGCTGCCCTACTACTTCGACGTTCAGAATGGCTGAGGATGTACTCATAATCTTCAACGTGTTTCACACTCTCATATCAACAAAACTCCCGGATTATCCAAATCAACATGCGACGCGGCATGAGGGCTAGTTGAATATAGCCATTTGAGCCCTTCAGCTGTCCTATGCAGAGCTCAAGGAGTCACCCGGGAAACTTCTCCTTCATAACTGCCTCATCACCCGCGGATGGGCACGACTGAGTCCTGACTGAACTTTCGCAGTACTTTAGGTACCCTAACTCTGCCACATCCATCAGTCAAGTGGATCAGACATGTAGTCGGTCTAATATTTGCAGCGACAAAGCGCGTCTACACAAACATATCCACAGGCTGCGTATGAGCCTCTAAACTGTACAGACTCTCATCGCAGTCTTAATGTTGAATCTTTAATTCCCTCTTGCTAAAAGAAAGGCAAAAAAAACCCCCTCTTTACCAACTAATAAGCTGCCTTCCCCTGTCGAACCCTCCACGCAGCTGTCTTTCGGGCTTCACTAGCTTACCCTGCAAAATCGTATATCTCACAATATTCTCGCAATCCTCCGGCCGCACGCGCGCAAGCCACATACACTGCGCCGCCTCCCGTATCGGCGGCTTACGAGGACCCTTATCTTCCACGGCACTCCCGTTCTCCTCAACCGCCTCGCCACCTTCATGCGCGGCATTCCCGTTCTGCTGTTGCTCGCCGCCACCGTTCATGACCTTTTCCTGCTCGACGACGGGGGGCGCCACGACGCCGGCGCTGCCCACGCGGCGGTAGATCAGCACGTTGGCGGCGAACTTATGACCACCGACGTGGTTGATGAAGTAGATGCCGCAGCCGCCAGGGCGCTCGTCATGCAGGTCGCGGTACAGGCCGAGAGGCCGCAGATGGCGTTCAAACTCGCGACGCAGCAGCGGGGCAGACTGGCCGCAGCGGGCGTCGCGCGTCTTGTGGCTGCAGAGGAGGATGAGGTAGTCGTGCGGGCAGTCGCGTGGTGTTAATGGGGTCGGTGGCGGCGCGATTCGGGAGCTGTGCGACTTGTGGGACTTGGAGGAGGAGGGGCGGCGGTCTTTGGGTTGTGTTGGTGGGGGCGCGTCGGTGTGGATGAGGGGCGTCGTGTTGGTCGGCGAGGTGTTGACGTAGGTCTGGATCAGGTGCGGGACGTGCGATGGCGTGACGTTGTCGAACAGGGTGAAGGTAGGGAGGAGGAGGACGGTGGTCGAGGTTTCGCTGCCCGGCGTGGCGTGCTCGTTCGGGACGGGCATGTCGGAAGCGGAGAGCATCATCTTCTGTGGGACCAGGAGAGTCAACGAGCCAGGTTTTTCGGGTTGCGGCCCATGCGCGCGCGTATATGGTTTGGAATGGAGGGAGGGGGGAAGGGACGTTACTTACGCCATTGGATGGCTTGACGCCGCTCTTGTCTACCGCTTCCATGATGGAACCCTTTTCGTCGGCTACGTCTCTAACCTGCAGGATTCATACGACTGGGATCAATGCCAAATCTCCAGACCAAGTCGTAGATTGTAAAACACATACCCAATCCGTCTTGCCCGTCGCAACCATCAGATGCGTGCTCCAGCCCTTGATGTGACCGTACATGTTCTCGTCCTCGTCGATGCTCCACTTGCGCGGGTACTTGATCGTGCATGTCTCGCAGTCGCGCAGGCACTCCTCGCCGTCCACGGCGGGGTTGGTCTTCGGGAACAGCTGCGAGGCTTGCGCCGCTTTGGTGAAGCCGCTTCCGCTTGTGTCCCCCGATGCGCTTCCGCTGCCACCGCCGCCGACTTTACCCCAGAGAGATTTGAATGCTGCCGCCATGTTTCTTTGCTGCTTTTCGGTGGCCTTGGAGGAACGGATGGAGGGGGAGGGTGAGGAGAGTGGTAGTGGGGCGCAGCAGGCGCAGAGAGAGCAATGACGACGCGCAAGAGAAGGTAAGGCAGGTGGTCGATTCGGCGGCCGGAGAGTGGACGCGAATGGGGGAAGGCGTAATTTTAATCTGATGATCAGATAAGTCCCGCGGAATTCAGGCCGCGCGCCCGACTTCTGGGGAGCGGCTGGCGTGGGACCGGACGCGTACCTTGTTTTGCCGTTGTCCGGGCCGTCGTCTCAGCAGCGCGATTTGCGGCCACAGGTTACGAAGTGTGAGAGGGGGAAGAAAGAGGAACGAGCGTCCGTGAGCGCTCAGCGTTGGGGCCGACGCGGATTTATGTAGCGTCTCTCTGACATACGAATGGCAGCGCAATAGAGATAGACGTGCGTTTCGCCGAATTGCGTCAGTTGGCGGGACTGGCCAGGGATCTGTCGGTGCCTCGCGGTAAACGTGCTGGCGAATTGCAGAGCTACAATACGGATGACCGAGATGTATTGGGCGCTCCTGGGTCGGCAATGTCTACCGGCTGTCCGCGCGCTCTCGCCCGAGAAGCGGCCTATTCTGCCTCCCGCAGCCAGAGTTTCGTCTTTGTGGGAGCGTCCTCTGCTGCCCCAACCGAGGCGCCCGAAGTAAACCAGGGCTGTGGGTGCGTTAACACCGAGGCCGAAGGCGGTGGATGCACTGGGGCCGATCTGCTGAGGCGCGCGTTTTTTCTCCTATCACCGTGCTGCAAACCCCTCCAGATCGCCTTCGATTCATCCCCGTCCCGACTGTGCCCATTTCTCCGCCCGGTGCCGAGCCCCGAGCGCGGGGGCCCGTTCGGACCGCCACGACTGTGGGCTAATCGACGGTATGACCACGCTCAATGTAGCGAGCACCCGTATTCTTAAAAGTCACGCACGCGATGCTGAAGCCGGCCAGTGCTGCATCCCATGCAAACGGCGACGCGCCAGAGTGCACTCGTTGTTGCGGCGGCCGGTCGTGATGTTGCTGCGGACGCCGCCGAACGCGCCGGAAACGAGGTATGGCAGGCAGGTGATGTTGTTGAACCCGAGCGTCTCAACGACTGTCGGAAGAAGTGTTTGGTCCCGCAGGCTGAAAGCTGGAAGGTATGCCTGAAGAGAGAATCAGACATGGCCCGGAGGCCGCGAATGGCTTTGAATGAAGCTGGTGCGGGTCGTGCCGCCAACTGCTCTTTCAAAGACACTAGAGCCGGAATGAAGGCAAATTTCAAGGACGCTTTGAGAGGAGAAAAAAGAAGAAAAACCCACATAATGTGGCCATTCTTGCACATGCTGACGAATCTTCAATTACTTGTATTCAATTTTGGTAGGAAATCATGAGTCTTCTAATCGATGTCAAAGCTTCGGCCCCGAAACAGGAAGGAGAAAGCCGTTAAAGTACTGAGACAGACCATCAAGATCATCCGGAAACGTTGTCATCCCAACCCAAAGATCAGGACGTACGACAGCCAAGCCGCCATCGGTATGATTAGCGCCCCAAGTAGTGTGTGCATCCTCATCGGGAGCGCGATCGTCGTAGATGATCGTTGCATGCTCCTTCAAGAACAGCAGTTCTGGCGTCGACATGATGGCTTCAATCTCCCACGGCAAGCGCTTTGCCACAAGGAGTATGTTGAATCTCTCCGAGCCACCAAAGCGTTGATAAAAGCTGTCCGTTCGAAGTGCAGCGGCAAAGGCAGAGACCCTGCGGCGGACGGCGCCAGTCAATGAGGAGGCGAAAAGGACAATGTGGAACGTAGCGGCCCCAGTCATCTTATCGTACAGGTAGCCTGTCTCCTCGGTGGTGAAGCAGACGCGCGGGTTCGGCGCACGGACACCATTGTTCACTCTCAGTGGGCCTCGCTGTTTTCCGTTCTCGTTTGAGACTGGCTGGGGAGGCGTGAGCACCGAAGAATCGAATGGAGCATCGACACCGAGCAGAAATTGGCCGTTCCTGCCGAAAAAGCTGGCAAGGAACTTGAGGTCTTTCTGCCTCTGGCTCCCCGCTTCGTCCCCTGTGTCTTCCGCGCCGCCGTTGGTCTCGACGACTGGCCTGTTGCCGTTTTGAGTGGCAGCTGAGGGTTCTCCCAGATTCCGTACATCAGCGATCTGAAGGTCGGTAGCACACACGAAACGAAGGTACTCTCCAGAAGTTTCAATGATGCGGCACGCCTGCTCTCGCCTCTCTGGACTGTAGGTCGACACGAGCGATTCAAGATTGGCTTTGTTCTGGGCTACCAAGCCTAGCTTCCAGGCGAGATTGGAGGCGTCCATGATGGAGGCATTCAGCCCAAAAGCACCCATGACGCTGTGGACATGACTGCAGATTCAGGTCAGCATCAGCGAAATTCATGATGGCCATGATCACTCACGCAGCATCACCAACGAGGTGCACACGAAGGTCGTTGGATGAGAAGGAACGGGCAACACGCTCCGAGACTGCTTGGTGCTCAGCGAATGCCTCTGCTGCATTCAGCGCATAACTCACTCTTCCATATAGCAAACCAGCTCAGGGGCGCAGCGAATTTCAATTTGTAGGGTGAAAATATCCTGTTTGCTTGCTCTAGGACCTCTTCAGGAGTGATCGAATGGACATTGACTCTTCCGCCGGCTTCAGCAAATGCTGGGTCTTTAGCTTGACGAGACTTTCCGATTGGACCAGTGTGAGAAATATCCAGCTGGGTATAGAGTCTCGTAGCTGTCAGCTGTGGAGCGGTTGCGGCATGAAATAGAAGTTCACAAACCTGATGTATCCTTCTTCTCTCGGGATGATGACGCAACCCCCATGCTTGGAGCTAATCACGGATCTGTAGAGACTCAGTGGAAGATAAATAAGTAATGATCGGTGGTATGTACTCACCCGAACATCCAGGCGTGTGGGTAGTCAGACTCAAAAACGCAGTCCATGATACCCCAGTATATGTCGGTGCTCATGCCATCAAAAGGAATATCAAGGCTCTTCCGGATCTTGCTGGCTGCCCCGTCACTTCCCACAAGAAACTTGGCACGGACTTCTTCTTCAACTCCGGTGCGTTCGTTGATCACTGTTGCCCGTACAGGATGATCGGATTCATTCGTAATGCTGTAGTCCTTCAGGGTCTTGTTGCGCTCCACAAGGACCTTGTGTCGGAGAAGATCTCTGATAAAGATCCTCTCAACCTGTCCCTGCGTTATAATGTGGAGTCCACGATAACGGGAGTCTGACTGATGGGAGCGGTTGAAGATCAGCCTTTCACCGTCCTTGTAAATGGCGGTCCGCTCAATGATCGGGCCCTCCTCATGGACCTCCTTTGCAAGGCCCCAGGTATTCAAGATCTCAAGGAAGCGAGGCTGAACTCCATCAGCACGTCCGGCTACAAGAGGTCCGTCGGCCTTGTCTGCCATCCAGATGTTAATGAACAGTGGCCATGTAATGTCAAGCAGCCATGACTCACCAATGATTCGGAATGAAACGCCCTGTCTGACCAAGCTCAGCGCAACTTCCAATCCGCTTGGTCCAGCTAGCGGAATGTCCAGTATTAGCCTGCGTCGTGAGAGCAAAGGATGAAATGTTCTTACCTCCACAGATCAGCACATCCACCTCACTGGCCGGTTTCCACCAGTCTGGAATTCCATGCGGACTGTTCGTGCCATCGTAGAGCGTGGGCCAAGTGCGTAGAACATTGATCCCAAGGTGATTGTAAACTGTGGATGTCACAAGCTCCTTGGACGGAGGGGAGACGTAGGCGTCAGGTTCCGCATCGGGCTCGGGGTCCCACTGCCAAGGCGTTCCGGAGGAAGCCTCTTTGAAGCCGCGCTCCCAGGTGTATGCACCAATTGACTTCGCCATGTCTTCCCAGATAGTTCCACTTGCACTGTAAAAACTAAAAAGTCGATTGTCGGCCGCAGCGTATTTCTGTGCAATATCCTGCCAGAGGTCGGTACTCCGGTCCCTATCCCGTCGCACGCACACCATCGACAAACCCCAAACCGTCTGCAAAGTACTACTCCGGGCTCGATGGAATATTTCCGTAGATTGTGAAAATGCCCTTTATATCGACGCCAGAATAGACGGAACTAACGAACCCCTTCGACACTCACGCCACCATCACACCAGCCATGGATGCTCAGTCGATTACCCAGCTTCGGCAACTCGGAGACCTCATCAATTCGTCGATTCAGACAGTCGTCAAACTCAACGAGGCCTCCAAAGGAGAACTGCCAGCCAAGCCTCTTTTCGACGCTCAGAGAGCGCTTCTTTCGGCAGCCGGTAAGCTGACGGAGCTGGTAAGCCAGCCGAGCACCCGTGTCTTGGAAGTTTCTTCCCAGTACTTCGAGGCACGTTGTCTGCACATTGTTGCAGACAAGCGTGTTCCGGACATCCTCGCCAAAGCCGGAGATGCGGGCGTGCACGTAACGGGCATTGCCAAGAGTGTTGGCATCGAGCCGCGGAAACTGTGTAAGTAGCCCTTCTCTTTATACATCTGTATCTCGCCTGGGCTGACATAAAAATCAGCTCGTATACTGCGCTGCTTGTGCTCAATTCATATTTTCAACGAGGTACTGCCAGACACTTTCGCGAACAACAATGTCTCTGCTGCCCTTGTGGGAAATGAGCCCCTACGCGCCTATATCCTCCTTTTGTACGTCGCCGAATGCTCTCGGGATTAGTGATTATGGGCTGACTTCGGTATGCAGCGGATTGGATATCTACAGTGCGTCAGATTACCTCCCGCGGACGCTCCACGATCCCAGCGTTGGCCCTTCCTATAAGGTCGAGCATACGGCTTTCCAGGCTGCGGCCAACACTACCAAGCCGCGCTGGGAGTGGCTTGAAGAGAAAGTTTCAGTAAAGGATCTTCGAGATGGCAACTGCGGCACCGATGGGGCAATCAGCGCCTATCCCGGGCCATTCGGAGCGGAGCTGGAAAATGCCGTTGCTGGGAAGTCCGACGACACACTGGTGTCGCGCCCTGAGCATGCGGTCTTTGGCCTTGCGATGCTCGGTGGCGGCCGTGTTTTTGGAAAGGCGCACTTGTACGGTGAGAACCCCCAAGGTCAGGCTCTCTTGCCGAAAACTCTCACTAAAAGGACTTCTAGACTATCCTTGGGACAGGCTTGGCACAGCTACTGTTGTTGACGTTGGTGGTGGTGTTGGTGAGTCTTTTACTGCCTCTTGTTCTATACTTGATGTGGAACTGACCGGCTACTACTCAGGCGGATTCAGTCTCCAGCTATCACACATCTACCCGAATCTCAAGTTCGTCGTGCAGGACCGCGCCCCGGTCTTGCAACAGGCCCAAGCAAACATCTGGCCGCAGCAGAACCCGAGCGCTCTGAGCCAGGGCCGAGTGACGTTCATGCCGCACGACTTCTTCAATGCGAATCCAGTCCAGAATGCCGACATGTACTGGCTCCGATACATTCTGCATGACTGGTCCGATGAATATTGCGTGCAGATCCTCTCCGCCATCCGGACTAGCATGGGCCCGCGGTCCCGCATCCTGATCTGGTAAGCAAAAAACTCCTTTGGCGTTCTCAGCTTCTTTGAAAGCTCGCAAGTTCTCAAGTATGCCTTGGTGCTGACTTCATTTTCACCTTCAGTGATCAAGTCATGAACACGACGCTCGGGGCTCCCGAGCTGCCGCCGGCGCCGAAGCCGCTGCCGGCCAATTGGGGCTACTACACCCGGTACTCCCATCAGCGTGACCTGGCCATGATGTCAATCATCAACGGCATCGAGCGCACTCCGGCCGAATTCCGCGACATCGTGGAGCGCGCCGGCTTGGCTTTGCGCAAGATCTGGGACTGCAGGAGCCAAGTGTCGTTGGTCGAGGTTGTGCTGCCCGAATCTGAGCTGCTTGCTTGAAAGATGTCATCCGGCTCTCTTTAATTCCTTCTCCCCGTCTATCGTTTTCCTTTTACAGACCACCGTATCGTATGTGCTCACTGTCCGGTATTTTACCCTGAAGAATTGATGGATGAGGTTTGCGACGAACGATAGTTTCCAGCACTTTTATGTGTCTAGTTACTCTAGTCTGCTCGCTACAATCCCAGTTGTCGTCAACCCCACAAGGAGCGTGACTGACCGGTTGAAATTGAACCATCCCGATGCAGCAGGACGTACGCTGTTGATTATAAGTGGGAAAGAAATTATTGTCTGCCGAGCCGACCAATCCTCCAGTAAAACATGGGAAAATGACGAAAAAGGAGAGCCGTTATTTCATCTCCATCCTGAACTTTGTCTTGGAGGGCACCAAGACATTCATCAAGGATGTGATCGTTTCGTGCGATGGATTTTCAATCGTCAAGATGAATTCTGCCTCATTCCGGTGGAGGTGCTCCAAATCTTTTAGCATGGATAATGCGTCCGTTGAGTCGGTGCTGCTGAAATGAATCCCAGAGGTGGGTTGGCTGAATGTAGAAGTAGATTCGTGGCGTAAGGTGTCCGGCGAGTACACTGCGCCGTTTCCATTGACGGCAGATATGGAGTCATCCGTAGCGGGCATGTAGTTGGTGTTATTGAAGTCAAGCGGCATGTCCCACGCAAAGGCATCTGCAGCGGTTGGGTCAAGGTCCATGGATGGGAATATGGTATTAGTGGAGAGGTCGAAAGAGAAGGGGTCGTCGCGCGCCTGGCCGCCATAATTGTCGCATATCTGCATACCGTCGTCTCGAACTAGGGTGTGGTCGTGTTTGTTCGGGACCTCGGCCTCGGCATTTCTGGCCGGGACTCCTTCATCCGAGACTGGACCCATCGTGGCACCGGGTGAGGCGGAAGGCGTGCGGTTACTGCCCGCCTCTCCAATGTCGTTTTCACCGTTGCTGTTACTCGCGTCCTGGGACAAGCCCTCTCCGCTCTGAGCTTCTTGCTTTCGTGTCAATGTTACGTATCTGTGGAGCATCAATACTGTGGTTCTTGATTGGTGGATGGCATGACCGTACCTGTTCTTGACGTTATTCGCCGCTCGGCCCGGGAAGTAGAGCGTTTGTATCTGCTTCCAGGCACGACCGTGCTCTTCAACCACCCTCAAAAGTTTCTCCTCCTGTTCGAGTCAGTTCCTGAGAATGAGCGGCCTGCGTGTAACTTCGTACTAACCTCTTCCTTACTCCACTTGCTGTGGTCTAGATTGGGATCCAGCGAATGCTGCCACCTTTTCGCACACTCTGCATGCAAAATGTTAGGTCGCTGGCTGTTTCACACTTGGCTCCTTGCAAACGATGGTTGCTCTGCTGTTGCTCTCTTTGTTTCTCCATGACGTAGCCAAAAAGAAAAAAGGAACAAGAACCACAAAAAAAAGGTTAAAGCTAGACTTACGATCTGCACTACGCGTGCCAACCTCCTCCGCCACCAATGGCCACCTGGAACATGGCATCATTGTCAGAGCTCAAAACATGAGACGAGGGCGCAATGGCATACTGCAGACCGTACTCCTTCACACCTATTGACAATCTCCGGTCCTCGCTTGGATCCCAAGAACCCTTACGGAGGCCGCCTATAAGATGATTGCACCACCTCTTCCTGCAATCCTTGTTCGACCGGCCGGGAATGGATCTGGCAATGGCGTTCCAGTTTTTTGCCTTTCCTTTACTAACTTAACGATGTTAGCAATAATATCTGCTGCCTTGGTTCTTTCCGATGCATCGGGCGTGCTTACATTGCAGCGTGGCCTGCCGCAGCAATTCCGCGTCCTCTTCCGGTGTCCACTTCTTCGCTGCTCTGGACATTGTTCGCCAAAACGACGCTATAGGATAGGAACGGGCCCTGTACCACTGTTATAGCTTTCCCATAGACAGTAGGCGTCGATTTGCCGAGCGCAGCGGGGAATTGGAGCCAGCGGTGGCCTTCCCGTATCGAGGGGGTGCAACCCTAGGCTCCGAAACTCCTCGAGTCCATGATCCTATTATGGCATAAGGCTTCCAGCTTATCCGCATTGCCGGTCTGTTCTGACTCGGCAATGTAAATGCCTTCTAAGTATATGATCGCGTCGACCACTCCGGGGACGTTTTTTTTTTTTTTTTTTTGCCGCAAGAATCGAGGCAGCGGGGGTTCAGCTCGCTGGGGGCCCCGGTCAGTCCTTTTTCGAGATCCGGCAAGACTTCGTGGTTGGGACTTCGAGGTAGCGCTGGAGACGTAAATCCTGGGCTGCGCGCCTAAGCTCAGGTCAGACCCCGAGCCGGCATCGTACCACCCTGCGTCGGATACTGCAGTGATTTAGCGGCCATGGGGTCCACGCGATGATTGGGTCTGGTGCAGATCGAGGAGCAATGATCTGGCGGAATGGGCCCCTCCAGAACCTGTCTCCACATTCCCGAAATTACTTTGGCGTCTGAGAAAGATGATGTCGTACTCGGAAGGCTACACGAAAGGCATACAGAGGTCGCAACCCTTTACACAATCTCCCAAGGCCGGTGAGAGGAGCTTCGATGGTCAGGTACGGCTTGCACCCAGAGCGAAAAAGAGAGAAATACTTTGTAGCAAACACCATAACTTTGCTTGCCCCGGATCTGTGTAGAAAGCAGAGGTCCCAAAACTGCTTTGCCATCTGGAAAAGCATCGGGTGCAGCCGCAATGCTCCGCGTCGAATCAGCTCCCCGCGAGCAAGGCTGTTCTGGACGTGGCCTTTGTCAAAGACGAATCACTTGCCCATTTCAGACACACTGCTTAACAGCCAAGGCCCAGGCTTCAGGGGCCGGATATATCGGGAACGCGGGCTTCCACTAAAGGGCACTCGACACGGATCGCCTTGTTAATGCGGCAAGATCGCTAGGCAAACATAAAAGATCTGCGGCTTGAAGTGAGCGGTGCTGAGAGCCATAGATAGAACAGCGCACCCTATCCGCATCACCCTGGCGCTCTTTGGCACTGCCGCACCCAGCCTTGGTACGAAGGGGCACCGGGCCAAGGGCTAGCTAGCGTGAATAAGAGCGAGATACCAATCTGGATTTGTCCACGCGGGGCTCGAATCTGCTTGCTGGTGCGCAGATTCGGGGACCGCAAGAGCGGGCCATGGGCGGAACGAGAAAGACCTGCATTGCGAGAGAGATGGCACCACGCAAGCGAGTGCGGAAAGGCCCGCACCAACTGGACCGGAGTACAGTACGGATCGAGCAAAGCTGGAGAGGGAGACGGAAAGAAAGGTGCCATCCCGGAAAGGGAAAATGCCAAGGCGGCGGGAGTGGCGCAGAGTCTGTCGATACCCGGGCGCCTTCCGGCGCGCAATGTCAACTCTAATATATTTTTTTTATGAAGAGAACATGCGGCGGTAGATTGGAGCGAGCGACTCGTGATGACCACATGTGGACATGGTATGTACAGCACTAAGCAGCCGGGAGCTTGGGAGCACAGAAAGCATCAAGAGCAGGCTAACACTCGGCCTGCCTGACGATGGACTCGAATTCCGCGGAGAGAGAGGGAGTCTCGTAAAAGTGGATACAGGTGCTCGAAGGTGGCTTTCCTGGCCCGCTGCAGCAGAATCGGCTCGAACTTGCGCACGGCCAGAAGCAGCAATTAGTGTCGCAAGGCGCGCCGTTGCTCACTGTTGCCGTCGAACGCGTACGAGCGGAAGTGGACCTACGGCGCGGCTGGGCTCCAGCGAGAGGCGCGTATGCAGGGCGTCACAGAGGGAGGAGAGGGCTTTCCGGAAGAGGAAGTAGAAGGCGAGGGTGGCAGAGGCGTCGCGGGCGGCATCGCAGATGAGGAGGCAGTGAGGGGTAGAGGCGGCGGAGCGGTCGCATGCGAGCAGGTAGGTCATCGCAGGCGGTGGGCCGGGGGCGGCTGAGCAGAGCGTCAGTGGCGGCGCTGGAGAGGAATGCTCTGGCTCGGGCGGGCAGGAGGAACAGACGTGGGCGGCGGCCAGCGGGGAATCCAACGCCGAGGCCAAGATGCCGCTGGCTGACGTCTGTCCATCTCGCACCCACCCGCGGCGCTAGAGCAGTGGCGGGGCGGTCCGCCCGTGCACCCGCTGGCCGCGGGCCCGTCGTAGGCGCATTGCAGGCTGGCTCGGTGGCGTGTCATGGCGTGGGAGGCTGGCGACTTGGTTGCCGGCCGCTGTGCTCGAATCCCCCCGCTGCGCTGTGGTCGAGCGTAGTTGGCCATGGGCGGAGTCGCCCGTCCGCCTCGATTCCTTTTCTGCGATCGCTTAGACGAGGATCAACGGCAGATCCTGCAACAAACGCCGCTGATCACCGACCTCGAGGCTGGCCGGAGAGCTCCGGGCCATCCTGCCTCGGCAGTCTACAGTTGGTGGCAGCGGCTGCCTCCCGCTCAACCGGCCCAAGAGAACGCAGGCCCGACAACGTCGCATCGCTCAGAGCAACGCCGTCAGTCCACGGCGGCAGCTATCGATGGCCCGACACGCTCTCTCATTGGTCGCATTTCTACATGACCGCTCTCCTTCGCCCTCGCCCAGACCGCACGCTCCATCAGGCCAGGAAGCCTGACTTCCTCCACCTCCCAATGTACTCCACGATCAGCTCTCTGCTGAGCCCACCGCATCCACGCAAGTGAGCCGATGCGTCCCTGGCCGCCCGCGTGTCCAACACGACGCTGCCGTTGGCCAATGCCCGGAAGTCGTTCTGGAAGAAGTCAGTGAGGCTGGCAGCAAACCCCGTTGCCGCCACGCGCTGGAGCCAGGCTTCAAATGGAATGCGCCCGTCGCTGAGCTTCAGCGCGTCCACGACAAACGCGCTCAGGGCTGAGAGCGGCTGTCTGACCGGATTTTCGAGATGATAGACCGTCTGCGGCACTGGCTCCGGCTGCGCGAGGATGTCGACGAGCGCCCGCGCCGCGCGGTCAACCGGCAGCCACGAGAAGTCCTGTTCCACCGGCGAGTTAGCGGATGAGCGCATGCAGCGGCGGCGGCGGCGACGACGACGACGACGACGAGGAGGAGGAGGAAGAGGAGGAAGAGGAGGAAGAGGCGAAGCAGAAATTCTATAACCGACCCCTGTCAGGTCCGGGAAGGCCGAAACCTTCTGCGAGGCTTTGATCAGAGCCGGAACATGCTCCTCCGTCTTCCAGATGCCGTCTGTCTGCTCGGGCCCGCTGAGCTGGCCGATGCGCACAATCATCGGCGTGCAGTGGTGCGCCCACCGCTCGCTGACGTGGTGCAGCATGCGCTCGCACACCCATTTCGCTTCAGCGTACCCCATCGCTGTCGTCACGAGAGGGTCGTCGAGTGCCCTCTCCGGCACCGTCCTCTGGCCGTGATGCCGGACTACCGAGATGGAGGATGCCAGCATGATGCGTGGTCTGACATGGCGCCCTGCCTGCGATGCGGCCCGCGCGAGCTGGATAAGTGTCTTCAGAGCGTTCAGCTGTGGCCGGAAGCTGGCGAGCTGCCGGTTAAAGTCCATGGGCCAAGCCAGGTGGACAATGTGCGAGATAGAGGCGGTGAGTTGCTCGAGCTGGTCCTTCGTGAGGCCCAGCTCTGGCGCCTGCATATTGCTGGCCAGAAATGAAACCTTGCCCCACTCGTGAGCGGAAAGACCCACCCCTGCGGCTGAGTTGACTTGCTCCTGGCGGGCTCGCAGATCGTCGCCAGTTGCCGGGGTGCATCGGTTCAAGCATATGACCTGTGCCACGCGTTTGCTCCGCGCCAGACAAGCCAGAGTGTGCGCGCCGAGATTCCCTGTTGAGCCTGTGAGCAGAACGACGGCCCCACATGAAGCGCCATCCGTGGCTACGCCGTCCGTGGCTACGGCGTCCGCATCGATGGCTTGAATGTATTCTTCTGCAAGAGCCCGCATCTGGAATTCGCGACCTGCCTTCTCTCCACTCTTTCTCAGCTCGCCGCGGAGGATGGTGCCCACAGCACTGGTCAGCTTGGCAAGAGATGGGTTCTGGTAGATGAAGGCAGCCGTGAGACGTTCCCCGGCCGTCTTTTCGACCGACGAGTTCAGAAGCCGTGATAAGCGTGTGGCCTGCAGTGAATCCATGCCAAGCTCGAATAGATCGTCGTCCGGCAGGGGGTCTCCATCCACAGTTGACTTCTTGCTCATCACCATCCCAATAAGCTTCCGGATCCCTCTCTCCAAGTCGTCAACCTCGAGCACGAGATCGGTACGCGAAGAGCCAAGGTCGAGAGCGTCGTATGCGGCGCGAATCTCCGTCTCAAAGACCGTCAGGACTGCCCTGCGCATCACAGACCCCTTGTCTGAGCGCGGAATCGCCTTACCGGACGGCTTGACGATGATGGCGTGCCGCGAGGATATCCGTGCGTGTTGATCCAGTGACGGGTTGAGCTGCGAGACCAGCTGCCACGCGTGCTCCGCGAAGGCATCCACATCCGCTGGCGCCGAGCTGGAAGGCTCTACCAAAACGACCACCTCGAAGAATCCCTGGCCCACACACACGGCCGTTCTGATGGCTGGGTCCTCGGACAGCGCCTGCTCAAGCATTCGAGGTATCACTTTCTCCCCGTTCTGGAGCACAATAAGGTCGTCCCTTCGCCCGAGAATCTTTATCTCGACGCGCTGAGAGTCAGGGCGCCTGACCAGCTCGTCCTGGACCTCAAACGGGATTCCCCAGCCGAACGGATGTCCTACGAGCTTGAAGCGCTCCGGCTCCTCACCCTGATGGCCTGCGCGGTGAAGTTTCAGGCCCAGATCCGTCCTCAGACGGAGATACCGGTAGTCGTAATCAGCCTTCGGCTCGAAGATGGGCGCGATGGCACCAATCTCCGTGGCTCCGTAGTGATTGAGGACCTTGGCGCCGTCTGAGGCCAGCGCAGCGCCAACCTCTGGATTCAAAGGACCGCCGCCAATGGCGATGAAGCGCAATGGGCGCAGCAGGGAGAGCGCCCGGTCTCGCTCTGTTGGCGGCAGGTTGAGCATGTCCTCGAGAATGCTTGGCACCGTCATCAGCGATTGCACGCCGAAGCTGGCGAGGAGCTCCATCGTCGAGTGCGCAGCGGGGATGATTGAACTGGGCGGAAACACGCAGCTCATACCCACCGAGAGACTGAGGCAGGGTGCCAGGAGCCCGAAGCCATGGTAGAGAGGTAATGTGGAGAGGTTCAGCCAAGCGATAGATTTGCGCTCCGGGAATTCATGGCAGGCGCTATACCCGAGAAGATAGCGGTGGGCGAGGCGGATGGGTTTGGGAAGCCCGGTTGTGCCGGAGGAGTGGAGGATCAAGACATCGATATCTTTCTCGTCCACATGCAAACGTGTGCCCGTCCTTGCAGGAGGGGCGACTGATGGGTCCAGAAACAATGAGGAGGGGGCAGCAGTCTTGACTTGCACAAGGTCAGCCACGTCGCGTGCGATGAGCCGCTCCGTTCTCTTGGACAACAAGATGGACTGCGCCCCCGTTTCTTTCAGCAGATGGCGCACGCTTTCGGCACTCAGCCTTGCTGACAACAGCACAGCCTGCAGAGAAGTTGTCAGCTGCTACTTAACATCTTTTATCAGGTATGAACCTACGGGAGTTCCCGATGCCAGAAGCGCTGCAAGGTAGATGAATAGGCCGACATCGCTCTCCATGTACAACGCCACCGGGGGCGGCTTCAGTCTTGTTCCGTCCGCACTGAACTCCACGTGCTCGGGCTTGGCAAAGCTCTCTTCCAACCAGCAAGAACAAGCATCGACAGCTTGCTTGAGATCCTTGAAACTGAGACGGATTGCGCTGTAGGAATGAGTTGAAGCATCTCCAGCAGCTTTTACTTCTGCCTGCAGGCAAAACGTGTGGTCCGGGTTCGCCGCTGCATTGAAATTGATTAGATCAGGCAAGGACCGTATGCTGTCATGCCCGGTAGGTCTCGCGAGTTCCTGGCCAAGTGGATCGAACCGCGCGCGGCGAAAGGTCGGTTGCTCCAAGCTGCCCATTTCTCCGAGAAAGCACGCGGAGGTGAAAGAGTAATCAAATACGTATACAGCCGTGCGCAGCCGTTTCCTTGCACGATCTCGGCGCCGACTGCTGCCTGTTAGCTACTTTTCATGTTCTTATCTTGCTTCGCCGGAGCCCGCGTGGTACCGGGTCTGGGGTTGTGGGGCTCTGACCTTGCTTAGGGGACCCCGAGTAACTTCGGAATACGCTGGTCCTCGCACACCTGGGGGTTTGATCGACCCCGAATTTTGCCTCCTTTGGACATGGATTGCAATTAGTTTCCGGGCAAGCATATGCTTGAGTGCAAATGCATGTGGCTTCGCCAGCATATCTTGATAGTGAAAAAAGCAGTAAGAGTTGTTCCGATGCCCGTCTTGCGCACTGAGCAGTGGATCGGGAGATTCAGGAGAAAAAAAAGTCGTGCCAAGGTCCACAAGCTACTATCAGTGACAGGGCGCCCCGATAGGAGGTCTATTTGGAGTTTTGTCTCTCTTTTGCAATCTTTCATTACGGCAGGAGGTGGGCCCGTTGCGAGTGTCCTACAAATGATCGAGGTCTTCGGAACGCTTGCGACAATGCCGTTACATTCCCTGCACTGAGTCGGCAAGGCAGGTATAAAATCCTAGGTTACTCGCAAAGCACTGAGGCACTATCTCCTCGAGGCTGTTCTGTTTCCTGCGCCTTCAACATGATGTCCGAAGATATTCTCCTCTTTGCTGGACAAGGGTCAAGCCTGTCCTTTGACAGGTCTTTGTTGCTCTCAACATCAGCAACAGCAGCGCGATGCCTTGACGCCTTCCATACCGCTCTTCTTTCTGAGTTTGACAGCCTCACAACCTTTGAGAAGCTTGCCGCCCAAGACATCATCACGATCTTCCCGCATGCCAGAAATCTCCTCGAACCGTCGGTGCAGGACAATCCATTGGTCCAGGGAATTGCACTGTACGTCCACCAGTTGCTTGACTTCATCTCCTATGCGGCCGGCGACGCAGAAACCTCTCGTGCCCGTCTTTTGAAACCCTTGGAAGTAGCTGGATTCTGTTCTGGTATCCTCCCAGCCGTCGTCATCGCTTCCTGTCCTTCCACGGAATCCCCGCAATTCCTCAATGTTGCCATTGCTGGATTCCAGATTGCATTCTGGATCGGCCTCAGAAGCCTCCTATTCTGCAGGAAACTAACGGGCGATGCTCCCAATGGCCTACCATGGTCATTGACAATTCAGAAGCTCGACTTTTCTGAACTGGAGAAAATGTTGGTTGAGTGCAATAAATCAGTAAGTGTTGGAGCTCCTCGCTCACTGTCGTCAATCCTGTCGACATTTTGGAGCCGGGTAACTAATTTATTCCTTTGAACAGCTGCAGCCAAAAATACCACTCCGAGTATCCGCGGTACTATCGGAGCGAGTCATATCCGTCGCCGGCCCAGGGCACATCTTGAACGAATTCAGGAACGATTATCTTCCCTCGTCTGTTCCGTCCCGGTTTGCCAACATACATGGCTATTACCACGGCGGCAATTTATTGCAAGACACACTACGAGAAATTATTGAAGATGTACAACGTCGGCACATTCCCTTCCCATCGTGGGATGCGCTCCGGGTCCCCGTCCGCTCCAACATCGATGGCCAGCACCTCAATCCAGGCCAGTCGTCCTCTTCCCTTTTGGAGACGATGCTTGAGAATATCCTCATACACCAGGTCGACTGGCGGATGACATCGGAACACATCTACAACGATGTTGTGGAACGGCTGGCCCGGGATGACCAGTTGAGGTGCAACATTGTGGCTCTGGGCCCCAACTCTAAATCCCTCATGCGAGCATTCAATTCCAAGCCTGTCCATCAAAGGCTTCGGGTAGCTAGTCCGGTAGCTGATGAGCCGGATAGTCCCTCGCCAGATGACATTGCTATCGTGGGCATGAGTGTCAACTATCCTTCTGGCAAGGGGCCAGGACAGCTCTGGGAGACGCTAGAGAATGGACTTAACGTTGTGAAAGAAGTATACCTCAGAGCGTGGTCAAACCACGGCCGAATGAATGCTAATAAGGTGACAGATTCCGTCATCTCGGTTCCAAGTATCAGACTACTACGATAGCGACGACAGTAACAAGAACTCGCGTAAAATGAATACAAGGCACGGAAATTTTTTGGACGATCCTTTTTCCTTTGACAACAGTTTCTTCCAGATCTCGCCCCGTGAGGCCAAGTCAATGGACCCTCAGCAACGCCTGTTGCTACATGCAGCGCTTGAGGCTATGGAAGACGCTGGCTATGTCCCGGACTCCACGCCGTCATCTCAGAAGAGCAGCACCGGTGTTTATATCGGTGTTGCAACTCTGGACTATGTGGACAACACGCGTAACGACATCGACGTCTACTACAGCCCTGGTACGTCTCCACTGGGCTCTACTATGCTGGTTGCAAAAAATCACTAACGTGTAGTCTAGGAACGCTCCGTGCATTCCTCAGCGGCAGGATCTCCTACGCTTTTCAACTGAAAGGGCCCTCGGTCGTCATCGACACGGCTTGCTCATCCTCCACCATTGCGCTTTACCAGGCCTGTAGAGCTTTGCAAGCCGGCGACTGCACTTCAGCGCTTGCGGGCGGCGTCAATGTCATTTCAAGTCCAGATGTCAGTGTACATGTCGGGCTCAAGTTCCTTGCTGATTGATGCAGATGTACCTTGGTCTTTCCCGTGCCCATTTCCTGAGCTCCACCGGGCAATGCAAGCCTTGGGACGCATCGGCAGATGGCTATTGCCGCGGCGAAGGTTGCGGTCTCTTTGTTCTCAAGAAGCTCTCCGACGCCGTTGCCGAGAATGACCGCATCTACGGCGTGATCCGCGGCATCGAGGTGAACCAATGCGGGACAGCCAAGTCTATCACGCACCCGGATTCGGAGACGCAGACAGAGCTCTTCAAGGGCCTACTGAAGAAGACGAAGATTAACCCCAATTCCATTAGCGTGGTCGAAGCGCACGGCACTGGCACACAAGCGGGCGACTACGCAGAAGTCAACAGCGTACAGGCTGCGTTTGGATCCGCACGGGGACCCGGCAACCCCTTGGTCCTATCTTCTATCAAAGGGAACATCGGCCATGCCGAGGCAGCTTCTGGTGCCGCTGGCCTCGCTAAACTGCTCTTGATGATGCAGAAGCAGCGGGTGCCACCCCAAGCTGGGTATCGGAAGCTCAATCCACGTCTCTGCACTATTGCAGAGCATAACATCGTAATCCCCACGAGGGATATGCCATGGAAAAGTCCTTCTGGGGCGCCTAGGAGAGCTCTGCTGAACAACTTTGGGGCGGCCGGGTCAAACGCCGCGCTGATAGTCGAGGAATTCCCCCAATCGCCCCGCGGGCCCAGCTCGCAATCACGCTCCTGCCACGTACTAAACCTCTCGGCAAAGACGCCCGACGCTCTTGAGAAGCTACGATCCGCTTACTGCGAATACGCAGAGGAGCACTCGAGTGATTCGTTACTCGCGAGTGTCTGCTATTCCACCAACGCCCGGAAGCAGCAGTATGATGCCGTGCGCCTTTCCGTCACCGCACGATCCATGGAAGAGCTCGCCACAAAGCTCAAGCAAGCCACCGTCCCCGCTCGAATGCCTCTTTCAAAAGGCACTTTTATGACATTTGTATTCTCGGGCCAAGGAAGCGTCTATCCGGGGATGGGTGCAGAGTTGCTTTCAAGCGAACCTGTCTTCGACAAGAGCGTCAAGCTCTGCAACGCGACGCTTGCAGAATTGGGCTTTCCCGCCACTGATGCCCTCATCGGAAACGATCTGGGCGCCTTCAGCAAGTTGATGCCGAAAGAACAGGCGGTGGTCTCCCAGTGTGCGTGCTTCGTCCTCGAGTACAGCTTGGCGCAGATGTGGGCCGCCTGGGGCGTTGTGCCGGATGTCGTGGTTGGCCACAGTCTTGGTGAATACGCCGCTCTGGTATTCTCCGGTGTCCTGTCACTCCGAGATGCGCTGTTCCTCGTCGCCCGGCGAGCAAGCTTGATGGCCGAGCTGTGTCAGGAGGAGAGCACTGGCATGGTCGCCTGCAATCTGCCGCCGACGGAAGCTGAAGGCTTTTTGTCGCGGTCTGGAGTCGACACGAGCACTACCACTGTCGTCTGCAAGAACAGCGCAGATGACTGCGTTGTTGCAGGGCCCCTTGCGTCTTTGAAGCACTTCGTGGACGCTTGCAAAGTTTCTGGGATCAAGGCGAAGCTCCTGGGGGTCCCTTACGGATTCCATTCTGCTGCTATGGACCCCATTCTGGAGCCTTTTGCCAAGCTCGCCTCCACCGTCCAGCTCAGCAGCCCCAAGATTCCGGTGGCATCAAGCTTCCTTGGCAAGCTGCTCTTGGAAGGCGATATCAATGCGGACTATTTCGCGGGCCACGCGCGAGAACCCGTCGAGTTTGTGCGTGCAACGAATGCAATTGCCAACCTGGCCGGCGACAAGAAAATGGCATTTATCGAGGTTGGGCCAGCACCTATTAGTAAGTCGTCTCCAAGGATGTTTGTAGATGCCCAGAATGTACTAACCGACTCCCCACTGCAGCACTGCCCATGTTGAGGGCAACTCTAAAACAGAGTGGGGCGGCGTTTTTGCCTTCGTTGAAGCCCAGGGAGAAATCATGGGTCAGCCTGTCCTCCACGCTGAGTTCACTCTATCTTCAGCGTTCACCCGTCCAGTGGCGCAATGTCTATGCTGGCCTCCTTGTGCAATTTGTCACGGATCTTCCGCGCTATCCACTATCGCCTTCGACCTTCCTAATCCCGTTCAAGGAAGCTCCTGACAAAAAGCAGACCGAGGAGTATCGTTCACCGCGTTCATTGTACAAGTTCTTGGATGGCTCACAGAAGGCGTCAGAAAATGGTTCCATATTCAGTTCTAGTATTTCCGATCTGGCAGGGTTCATCAAATCGCATAACGTTGGCGGTGCTCCTCTGTGCCCAGCATCGGTTTACATTGAGCTGGCGCTGGAGGCACTGGACTTGACCAAACTGGACTCATCCCAACCGACTCGCTTCCGAACCCTCACGGATTTGGCATTCGACAGCCCGTTGGTGTATTCGGAGGGCCGTGATATCCGCATAAACACAGAACTGGCGGCGGATGGGTCACACTTCCGTGTGCTCTCCGAAGGCGGAAACCTGCATTGCACAGGCTCCATACCTAAATCAGCTGACCCTAGCATCACCCAAGACTTTGCCCGGCGGACGTCGTACATCAAGCGGCAACGAGCATCCGTCAACTACGTCGACAGCTTCTCGACTCGGATCCTCTACGACGTCATCTTTCCCCGGGTCGTCGCCTACTCGGGGCCATACGTGACCATCAAGCATCTCAACATCGCGGCGTCCGGCCTGGAGGGTGCAGGAACTTTCCAGATTCCGCGCTCCGATGGCGTGTTCGCTTGCCCTCCTGCCTTCACGGACACACTGCTGCACGCCGCCGGCTTTGTGGCCAACAGCAAGATCGGCACGGACGAGGCCTGCATCTGCGTCAAGGTGGAGCGGGTCACCATACCCCAGAGCAGTCCCGAAGATGAGACGCTATACAACCGCCAGCTTGGCGTATACTGCGGGCTTGTGGAGTGTTCAGAAGAAGACGCCATCATCGGCGACGCGTACGCTCTGGACGAGTCTGGAAACGTGATAGCGTGCGCGGAAGGCATGCACTTCAAGCGGCTACGTCTGAAGTCGTTCCAGGCACACCTTGCCCGTGCTCTCAAGCCTGCATCGCCGAACCACCAACATGGCCAGAAGGTAGCAGTTCGCATGCGGAAAGACAGCGGTCCTGGCGATGAGCTCCAAAGGACCGCAGCTCCCCCTTCCTCGACACACGTCGTCGCCATGCCTAGTAACAGGTCTTTTGACAGAGAGTCTGTACAGTCCAGCATCAGGCCTACGCTATATGGCAGCCTCTCTGATATATGTGGCATCTCGGCAGGCGACATTGGTGCTAGCACGCGCCTCTCAGAGATGGGCGTAGACTCGTTGTTGTTTATAGAGCTGACTGCCGCGCTGCAACAGCGCTTTTCCCATCTGAACCTCAGCGGATCTGATTTTACAAGCTGCGGGACAGTTGGAGACATTGAGAAGCTGCTTGAAACGGCAGCAGCGGGCACTTCAACGCCGCAGTTTGAGATCGCGCCTGCTAGCATCGCTCCTCAGCCCGTAGCAGCGCCCGCTTCAGTGGACATTGCCAGCATTGATGACTTCTTCCAAGAGGTTTGTGGATTTTCATTGCAGCAGGTGGACAAAGATGCAACCATGGACTCTCTCGGGGTTGACTCACTCCTGTCTATCGAATTGGTGATGGGGCTGCGCCAGACGTTCGGCATCGAGCTCAATCAGGACACCATCTCCACCCTCACTATCCGAGAGCTCGAGCAAGCAATATCCGGTGGCTCCTCATCCTCCCCTTCCCGGCAAACACTGGAGCAACAACAGCAGCTACCTACCACGAATGATTCCCATGGTATCCCACCGGAGCCAAAAGCGGGAGGACATGCGCCGAGTACTATTCTAGGCATGGACACCTTCCCAGTGCACCTGCAGAAGGCCGACGGCTCCGGCCAGAAGAGCACCCCTCTCTTTTTGTTCCATGATGGCAGCGGGCTCTGCAATGTATATTCACGCCTCGGGAAGCTGGGCTGCGATATCTACGGCATCTTCAGCTTGGACTTTTCGCACATCGACCGGAAGATCACCACCTTGGAAGCACTGGCCACTCGGTACATCGACCAAGCAAGACTCATGGACCATGACAGCATCATCCTGGGCGGTATGTTTCTTTCCTTCCCCCTCCCGCCATACACCCCCCGCCCATCATGAACTGCTGCTAATTGCCGCATTCCTCGTACAGGCTGGTCTTTCGGCGGCGTCCTCGCCTTCGAAGTATCTCGCCAGCTGCGGCGACGCCAAGGTAAACACCCCGAAGTGCTCGGTGTGGTCCTGCTCGACTCGCCGCACCCGGTCGCTCACGAGCCGCTCCCAGAGGCCGTGATCTCGCAGGTCTGTGGGCAGATGCCAGGGCACACGCCGGCGATGCGGCAGATCCGAAGCGCCATCGAGGCGCAGTTCCACCGCAACGCGCGGCTGCTGGGCGGCTACAACCCCGTGCCGGCGGGCGGGGGCGATGACGCTGACGCGCGCTGCGTGATGCTCAAGTGCAGCGGGACATACGACACAGAGGCTCTGTGCGGAGTGCCGTACCCGTGGCTCAGCAACGACGCCTTCCGTACGGACAGCGTTAAGCTGTGGGAGAGCCTGGTCGGGGCGCCGGTACCGACGCTGGACGTCCGTGGCAATCATTTCGACCTGTTTGGGCCCGACAAGGTGAGTGATCGCTCCTTCCCCTCCATCTGCTGCGTCTTGGAAAGCGGTCGTTCGCCCCCCCAACCGCCCCGTGCTGACCTCCGGCGTGAACATTTCCAGGTTCAGGACGTGTCGGCGCAGTTGAAGAAGGCGTGTCAGATGCTGGAGAAGGCCGAGTGATTCGGCAAGTTTGGTTTGGGAATATGGGAGACTCCAAATTGGCAATATCTTTGAATTTTCCGAACCACAGACTGTGCAGCGATATGATCTACAAACACACAACAGCAAATGCGGGAATGTGGTTGTGGTTTCGTTCTGTGGTGACTCGAAGAGGTATCATGCGCCATGCTCCCATCCAGACACGGTTTGGTCTTCTGCTAGCAACCAGAATAGCAACGTCCAATCCACCGTACGGCTGCGACCGGCGTCTGCAACCAATGAAAGCCCTTTTTTCACTCATTTTTTTTTTTTTTTTTTGGAACTATGGTAGAAAGCCCAGCTGGGATTGACGGCCAGGGTTTTTAAGCAAAATGAGGGTTTGTGTCCGCCACGCCAGTCTCATCGTGGAACTCAATTGATGGAAAGAGTTACC
This sequence comes from Macrophomina pseudophaseolina, assembly GCA_022204955.1. NCBI lineage: Eukaryota > Fungi > Ascomycota > Dothideomycetes > Botryosphaeriales > Botryosphaeriaceae > Macrophomina > Macrophomina pseudophaseolina. The sequence goes on from JAJJID010000051.1 coordinate 54,042, forward strand.
AGTTCAGGGGACTGGGCAGCCAGCTTGGTGGACCAGGAGGCTGAAGGACACAGAAAGTGCTGTGACTGCCTTAATATCGTTAAGGCTATAAGTACTCATCCGTGTGGCTTTGCATTGACTCCTTCTGACACTTGAATTATTGAATGTACAACTCAGGCTCCATGAAATGTAAATCAGAGTGCGTGAGAACTCAGCGAGTAGTATGCACGGAAAGGTGGATCTGGTTAGCGGCCCGGAGTAAACTGTCATGAGAAGTATCAGCTTCCAAATGTACAGGTCCCTCTCCTTAGCTACCTCCATGCGTAGCTGCACGGACTTTAAGTAACGTGGGTTAAAAACTCAGAAATGCCTTACAAAATGCGTTGCTGCAGCATTGGGACGAGCTGAAGACGACCTCGTCGACTCTGCTGCGCGAAGCCATCATTCAACTGACCCAGTCGTGCTTTTCGAATACTTTTCCTTGCCCCTCATGGACTCAGACACCTCGTTCAAGAATGGCACGCCATCTTGCGAACTAGATGCGGAAAAGTTTGCATCAGACTCTGCGTCTCCCAAGCCGGAAGGGGGGGAGGAGGAGGAGGAAGAAGTCAGGAAAATCACCGGTTTCCGGGTGAGTAACGAATGCTCAGAACTGGAACGCAGAGGCATGAAGGCGCTGAATCTGAATAAAGTGGTTCTTGTTCCTCATAAGCTGTTTGACCGCGATCTCTGTGTACTCATTGGACAATACTATAGTTGCGAATATCGTCCCCGTACGATTCACTTTCCCTGTCGCACGGGCAAGACGCACATCTGGCTTGTTCCAACTTCGCAGAAAATCGTGAATGACCTCGACGCCGTCGAAGACCTGCCTTGGCTCTCTGTTGGGTATGTTTTTAAGTCTACTTTGGCTGCCTGGCTAACACGCAGTGCACCAGCTTCATGGTTGGCGGAATGACGACGGTCCTGCCGTTCGGCAAGCTCTACAACATCTACGACTCGAAGTGGGTGTATATCTTCTCGTGTATTGTATTCCTGGCAGCATCAGCTCTTTGCAGCGCGGCGCCCACGATGGATGCTGAGATAATTGGGCGTGTATTCGCTGGAGCTGGTGGTAATGGTATGTACTTCGGCCTCTTCGCGCTACTTTCGATGCATACCACCACCAAGGAGCGACCGCAGTACCTAAGCTATACGTGAGTGCCAAAGACGCCGCTGGGGCTCTCAGTCTCATAAAGTTAACAACACTCCACCAGTGGACTCGTCTTGGGGGTTGGGCACGGTCGTTGGACCTGTTGTAGGTGGTGGGTTTGTGCTGTGGGATTGGCGTTGGGGATTTTATATCAACCTCCTTTTCGGGGCAGTTCTACTGCCCACCTACCTCTTCGTCATCCCTTCAGCCGACCCACTTCCGGACAAATCGGCCATGGAGAAGGCGCGCATGTTCGACTGGGTCGGTACGATCCTTAGCGTCGGAGCCATGGTGACCCTGGTCATGGCCATCAACCTGGGCGGCGCGCTATATGAGTGGGAAAGCGGGCAAGAGATCGCTCTATTCGTCATATCCGGTGTGTTGTGGAATGCGCTCGGGGTACAGCAGACCTTTTGCATACTGACCACGACCGAGGGCCGCCTGTTCCCTGTTCACCTACTCAAGGAAAAGATGCCGGTGCTCTTGTTTATTACGTGCGCCGGCGTGGCAGCCGTATCGTATGTGTCGGTCTACTACATCCCCATTTACTTTCAGTTCACGCGCGGCGATACGGCCATCTTCACGGCGGTGCGCCTTCTCCCGTACATCATGCCTCTCATCACCACCATCCCCCTGAGCGGCGCCATGATGACCCGCTTCGGCCACTACAAGCCCTGGTACATCTGTGGAAGCATTACGGCTCTGACCACAGCTGCGTTGATGGGTAAGTCCACACCGTTCATCGCCGGCCAGCCAGATTCTGACGGCCTCATCCAAGCGCACTACGTGGACCAACACACGGCCGTCGGTGCCTTCTACGCAGTTGAACTTTTCCTCGGGGCAGGCGTCGGCGCTTACACGCAATCCTCCTTCGCGGTCATCCAGTCTGCAGTGCCACCATCCGAAGGTGGCAACAGTCTCGCTCTCATGCTGATTGGTAAGCACAGTCCTGCCCGCTCCTCTCTCGACAGCGCCTAACCCTCCTGCAGCACAACTCAGCGGCATGACCCTGGGTCTCAGCATCAGCGGTGCTGTCTACGTCAACACAGCCGAGAACGGACTGTACAAGGCACTGCCGCTAGTGCCACGCGAACAGGTCGACCAGCTGGTCGCTGGCGCCAGCAACAACGTCATCGCCTCGCTGTCGGACGAGCTGCGCAAGGCTGCTTTCGATGCCATCGTGAATGCCTGGCAGAAGACATTCATGGTCGTTTACGTCGGCGCAGCCGTAAGCTTGTTAGCGGCCATCTTTATGAAGGTCGGGCGGATGTCACCTGTTGATTTGTTTGCCGCGCTAATATCCCTTGAACACTATAGAATGGCCGCGCGAATATTATCGCCGCTGCCGGCGGTGCATGAGTGTCTCTGATTTTCTGTTGTCGAGGAAACAGCAATTTCGCTTGTCAGCCGCCCACCTTATACCATTTTCCCTGCTTCCCAAAGATTTGGCGCGCTATTCTGGTATCGTTATAACCAAGAGGTGGTAGCCATATAATCACATATGGATAAGAGACAGTGCAAAAAGAGAAATGTAAAGCCGTCTTCGAACGGATAAAAAAAAGAGCGTTCATATTTCGCGGGAGTGTTGCTGCCATACCAGGAAGCTTGCCTGTGGCCATACTATCTATAAGCAGGGCCGGGCGCATATGTCCTGTCTGGTTTATTTTTAGAACTCTGTAGAGTATTTATCTCTTATTATTTTTCTATATATTCTAAAACTCTTAAAGTCTCTAATTAAGTACTTGTTTTCAACCTCTTTGAAATAGCGCAGAATACCTATTTCTTACAATTTTTACGATACTCAGTCAGGATTTGACTCATGAATATAAGTACACTCTAAGATACTTTAAGTACTAGCTCTTCTTTATCAGTCCTTTCTCTATTTTTTTTAATATCTTGGGAATAGAAACGCCCTTAAAGCGCCCAGCTTTTAATACATTAGTGTTGGACCGAAAAAAGCACGGCGCCGCACTGTGATTCAGTGCGAGTTGATTGAATTATGTTCCAACAATTAGCTTATACCTCTTAAGTATCAGATCGTTCTTTTTCCTAGAGATACTCTGATAGCGGCGGCGAACCCATGACGCTTGCAACCTCTTCCCCGACCGCATACCCGAAAATTATCCCCTCCTGGTAAAGGCCAAGCGTAACAATCTAACAGACCATGACGCACGCTCGATAACTGGTAGACCAGAAGCCGCGGGTCATTCCCGGAGCTGAGTCCTGGATGAGAGCACGCGGCATGCGCTCCTCCTTGGCTGTGGGCTTATCAATAGCTTGTTTGTGCAATGTTTGTAGTAGCTATTGATTATTATAACGAGAGAAGCCCTGCGCGGTTTACCGGGCCGCAGGCGCGCCACACGGTTATCTTCTCAGGACTTGACGTGGATTCAGAGACCTCTGTTACTTTGCCACAAGTGGAAAGTGCTCGTATTCTATCTCTAGAACGTGGCGTTCAACTCTACTGAAATTTCCATCATCCGGAAGCATCGTCTGAGGCGGCGGGCTGCCACCGATGCTGGTCCTCGCTGGTGCATCCTGCCCATTACTCGCACGTTCGCTGCGAGCGTCTCAAAAGCCTTGCTGCTTAAGGAACCCAAGCGTGTCCGCGATCAGATCCTGCCCGGCATAATGATAGAGAATGAGATGGCCCGTCTCTGGGTACACTCTGACGTCGTGCGACGAAGCTCTCGGGAACTTGTCGTACACTGCGTACGGTTGGCTGCCGCAGACTTCGCCGCCGCAGAAAGTGGAATCCTCTGTATGCGGAGATCGCGCGTCAGTGAGATCAGGGCGAAGAAGCCAAACTGGTTACTTACGTTCACCAATTCCGAGAAAAACAGGCCCGGTGTACTCCGGTGCGGACACGAGGTGGTAGGTGAACGTCATGGCCGCGCCGAACGAATCGAAGTCTCTAGTGTTCCTGAGGAGCAGGCTGGGTCAGAAATCACAGGAGCGTTTCCCAGGGCATCGGGGACTGCGTACCAGTCTACCTCAAGGATCTCAGGATCGTAAGCGCCGGAGAAGCACGCGGTGATGCGGCCTTCGCGCGTGGACTGGGTCTGATAGGTGGCAGGCACATGTCCCCACTTTTCCGGATCGATCTGCTGCGCCGGCGCCTGGAGGCCGGATAAGAAGGCGGGATAGATCCAGCTCGCGTCCCAAGAGATACCGTGGAGCACGATTGCATCGACGTCGTCGGGATACTGCTGCGCCAGCGAGTTGGCGACAATGCCGCCGATGGAGAAGCCGACGAAGACGATCTTCTTCCACTTTTTGCCGTCCACCTCGCCCTTGCGGAGCTTCTGGACGACCTCGTGGATGTTCTCCACGTACGTTTGGGTCTGGGCCTCGAGCAGGCCGTCCGGAAACGTGCTGTTGCCGTTGCCTTTGATCCGTGGGGTCAGCCAGATGCAGTGTGATTCCGCTTCCTCGTAACGCTCTCACCTATCAAGTCGACCGCGAGGGTGGGATAGCCCTCTTCGCTCATGCGTCTTACCCAGCTGTACTTCTCGGGCTTGTAAGGCAAGTCCCACATCACTTTGCTGAACGAAGCACCATGCACGAGAAGCTGCAGGGTGTCGGCATGGGCAGAAGACTGCTCATCCTGCCCGGCAGGAAGGCAAAGCCGCGACGAGAGCGTGTACTCGTTCGACACGAGGATATCCTTGCGCGCGAGAGCATACAGAATATCAACGCTGTACTGGCGGCCTTGGAACACCTCACTCGTGGTCCTCTGGACGCTCACGTTGATGTCGTAGTTGGTGCATGACGCCGAGGCGTGAGAGCTTCCGTGTTGCGCGAGCTGTCCGCTCAGGGCTTGAGCTGCGAGGAAGAGGGCGGAGGGGCGCATGATGGGAAATGCCTGTGATTGTGGACGCAGCTAGACACAGTGTGCAGTTGGGTGAAGGGGAAATGATTTATCTCCGCTTTGTTTGGTATGGAAGAGGAATTTTCGTAGTGGGACGATCGAGCATGCAAGTATACAGAATCCGAGTCGTATTCCGGGACCGGAGTAATTGTAAATCACTAAGGCTTAAAGAAGTATTATTAAATAGTGTTATAAAGAAAAGAGATACGGCTTGGTAAGTAGTCGACAATAGATAATTCTCTACTAGAAATCCTATCAGAAGATTTAGTGGAGGAGAATTAAAGAAAGAGATACAAATTATAAATTTTGGTTTTATATTTTGGAAAGAAAAGTTATTGTTTTGGAGAATTTTTACCGGACCCTTAAGTAATCAGAGTTTTAAAAATAATTAACATTTTGGAAGACAGCCGTTATTTATCAAGAGACTCTACTACTACGGCATCTTGCTCAATCTACTTCGGAAAAGTGGCGGCTTGGCTGGGGTTACAGCCCCGGCAGATCTCTTATACTCCGGTCCCCGCAGCGCAGGGATGCCTTGAGAGGATATAACATACAACCAAAGATGCTCAACGACGCCAATCAAAACAGCACGATCTGTACGTTCCGTTCACTCAGTTATACACGAAATGACACGCGTTTGGCTCATCACCGGCTGCTCCTCCGGCTTCGGCAGGGAGTTGGCGCTGGCTGCGGCAGCGCACGGCGACAAAGTGGTGGCCACGGCTCGCAACGTTTCTCAGCTTGCGGACCTGCGCGAGCGGGGCATCGTCACCAAGAGGCTGGACGTGCTAGCCGGAGACGCTGAGATGAAGGCCATCATCGACGATATCCACGCCACGGTGGGCAGCATCGACGTGCTCGTCAACAACGCCGGGTACATTCTGGTCGGCGCGGTGGAAGAGGTCAGGTAACAGAAAAACAGCGCCCCCGGCCAAGAAATACGCGCGCGCGGCGCTAACCCGGAGTCCCCCAAACAGTGCGGAAGAGGTGCAAAAGAACTTCGCCACCAACGTCTTCGGGCAGTTCAACGTGCTGCGGGCGGTAGTGCCGCACATGCGGGCGCGCCGGGCCGGAGTGATCGCCAACATGGGTTCGATCGGAGGGTGGCGGGGGTCTCCGGCGGCGGGCGTATACTGCGCGACCAAGGCGGCGGTGGCCATCTACACCGAGTCGCTGCGCGCGGAGCTAGAGCCGTTCGGCGTTTCAGTTTGCTGCATTGAGCCGGGATATTTTCGTACCAACTTCCTCGACGAGGCATCCGGCCGCAAGCAGGTCGCCGCTCGGCGCGTGCCCGACGTTGCTGCCGAGACGCGCGCATTCCTCGACCAGTACAACAAGAAGCAGCCCGGCGACCCGGCCAAGGGCGCCCGTGTCATCGTGCAGGCGCTCACCAGCTCCGGGCCGTGCGCGGGCCGAGCCCTGCCGCCGCGCCTGGCGCTGGGCCAAGATGCCGTGGCGTTCATCGGCGAGGCCTTGGACCGGAACCGCAAGGATTTGGATGCGTGGAAGGACATCGTCACGCAGACCAACTGTGAAGATTAGCCGTGCGTAAAGGGTCTGAATTGCAAGTGCTGTGACGCAGGAGCTAGGGAAACGCTATGTAGATCCCAGCCAAATTCAGGCGATTTCTTCTCGCTACCCACACCCTAGCCATTGGCAAGTGGGTGACACGAGTGCTTGATTCCTTAGTGCGGCCATCTCTTCGTGGCTCAACTGTACTATTTGTAGCTCCGCTTAAGGAGTTCAAGGCTCCACAGTGGATGTGTACGCGTACGCACGATGATGGAAAAGTAACAATGCGTATGATGAAGTGCGCAATGGGTTGCAAACGTGAACTGAAAAAATGCAAGGCCACGCTAATTTCGGAATAGCATGGGCATTTCTGACACCTGATTTCGATAAACTAACGCCTTCTCGGGATATATGCAAAATCTCCACCGTTTTCACCCTGAAATTCATAGATTTTGGCTTTATCTCCTATTAATGTCTATATATTAATATATACGGCGAGGCGGCTAACCGCGACATCGTATAAGCCACCTACAAGCTCTTCTATTACCGCACTATTCTTTATAGGCTCTAGAAGCCTCCAGGAGCCTCTTGTGAGACCTCGGCTGCCACCGGGCAGTCGAGTGCCACTCCCACTGTACCAACCAGCCTGCAGTGCTCCAAAATAGATCGGCAGTGCCGCGACTAGCTATTCGGGCAGTTGGTTGGCTGGCTTATAACTCGTAGGCGACTGGGAAGGGTTGGAAGGCCCGTTGGAGCCTGACACCTTTTTTCTACATAGAATCGACTAAAACGACCCTCCTATACCTGCCCTACGCTAACCCGTATATAAATACCTTTACCGGTACCTTATACGTTATCTAAACCGCCCCTAGCCTCGTTGCCAGCGGCCTAAATAAACTCGCTATTATTAAGGCGCCTCTCTATAGCTTCTTGCGCGGCTTAGTGCTCTTCCTACGTAGTGGCCGGCCTCTCTTGCGTCTTAGTTGTTTAGCCTTGTGTTGAGGCCGCTATTTAGGCGGCTGTTGCGCTAAATGAGGCGTTAGTGACGGAGACATCGGTAGCAGAGGAGGCTCGTTTAGTAGAGGCTCGTTTATTGGAGGCTCGTGTGCGGATTGGTTGTTGATTATATCTACACCCGACACCGCCGGCCGACCCTGCACTAAGACTATAATAGTAGGCGGTGGGAGGCGGCCCTCGCTTAGCGAGACCCTACCCCACATAAAGGCTCTACAGCGATTTATTGCGCGATATACGTTTCAGCAACACACTGCGATGCGCACTCGTACGATTTTAATGCAACTTCGCTAAATAAGTTATAATGTCTTATTTTAGTAGAGGAAAAAGTTTCGTAATGTTACAGCGACTGCTTACTATAATGCACGCTTCTACATGCGCTGCACAATAGTTACACGATTTTGGTGCTCTTTGCCAAGAAGCTAGCCCCGGGTATATACTGTAATTACTTAATCAGGCAATAGGTGTCAGTTTACCGAAATCAGGTGTCAGAAATGCCCATGCCTTTCGGAATTGCTACTGAACATCCTATAAGAGACGCCATTGAATTGCGAGAGTATCGCCGAACCGGTTCACCGTCGTGTCCTGCCTTCGTCGTCCCTTTTTCCACGTTGAACTTGTGCATTCATGCCGAAAAGAGCTCTTTATATTTTTTTTTTTGATCAGGCAAACCACGTGCTTTTTCATTTTTTTTTGCGCATCTATCTACGTGCCTATTTGATGTCGCTCAGGGCGCTAATGGAGCGCCACTCGTCGACTATGTCGAGAGTCTGCTTGGCGGCCTTGCTGATCTCGGTGGTGGCATCGCTGCCGAGCGGCAGGAAGACGGGCAGCTCGCGGCCGGCGGCGGCGCCGGTGGATGTGACGACGTCGTAGATGACCTGGGCGCCCTTCTTGGGATCGCCGAGCTGGGCGCCGTGGAAGGCGGCGAAGTTTGCGTCGCCGGTGGCGTTCAGCTCCTGGTAGTCGGGCAGGCGCTGCTCGGGGGAGGTTTTGGCGATGTTGGCGCTCGGGTTGAGCAATTCTGTCCTAAAGAAACCCGGCTCCACGAGAGTGTGACGGATGCCCAGATGGGCGACCTCGCCCTGCAGGCCGATGCCCAGCCAGCGCAGGGCAGCCTTGGAGGCGTTGTACAGGTTGCAGCCGGGCATGGGGTACCAGGCGGCCATGGAGCCGATGGTGACGAGGGTGCCGGAGCGCTTGCTGCGGAGGTGCGGCAGGATGGCGCGGTAGACATTCAATGGACCGAAGACATTGCTGACAAACTGGCGCTCAGTTTCGGAGGGCGGCACCTCCTCGAGGATGCCGGTCTGCACGTAGGCGGCGTTGTTGACGACGACATCGACGGTGCCGTGGATGGCGAGGATGTCCTTGATCGCGGCTTGAATCTGCGGCAGCGGCTCGTTGTGGTCGAGGCGCGCCGGCGTGATGCCCTGGTCCTTCAGGTGGGCGAGCTTCTGCGGAGAGCGCGTGGCGGCGATGACCCTGTCTCCGCGCGCAGCGGCGACGAGGGCGAGCTCGAGGCCGAAGCCGGTCGAGGCGCCGGTGATGAGCCAAACGCGGGGGGCCATGGTTTGCTGCGGGTCGGAGAGGGTAGCAAGTGAGGTGCTGACGAGAGAGCGCAGAGAGGTCGGGCAGCCCATATATGATGCTTGTGCGGCGGACCGGCGTACAGCGCAGTACAGCGGTCCCGCGTATATGACCCTGGCGGGGCGCCGCTGCCGCTCGCTGCGTTGCATCCGCTCATCACCATGGCTTCCGCTTCTGAGCCCCTCCCCCGCCCTGTGTGGGTCGTCACCGGCGCGTCGTCCGGCATTGGGCAGGCCATCGCGCAGGAAGCGGCGCGCTTCGCAACGGTTGTGGCCGTGGGGCGGCAGGCGGCGGGGCTGCAGGCCGCCGCCGCTGCAGGCTGCCGCCCGCTGGAGCTCGACGTGGCCGCTGACGCTGCCCAGCTGGCCACCGCAATGGCTGGCATTGCCGCTCGCGAGGGCCCCATCGACGTGCTGGTCAATGCCGCGGGGTATCTGCTGGAGGGCGCAGTCGAGGAGACGAGGTAAGTGCGTGCCTGGTGACTTGAGCCGACCCGGTGCTGATCGACGCGGCAGTGACGACGAGCTGCAGCACCTTTTCAACACGCTCGTCTTCGGCCCGCTGCGTTTGGCACGTGCCGTGCTCCCGCTGATGCGCCGCCGGGGCACAGGCATCATCGCCAACGTCGCCGGCATTGGCGCCCTGAGCGGCGCCGCAAACGCCGGGCCCTACTGTGCCGCAAAGGCCGCGCTCACCACCCTGACCGAGGCGCTGCAGCGCGAGGCGGCTCCGCTGGGCGTGGGTGTAAATCTGGTGCAGCTCGGCCATTTCCGCACCGCATTCCTTCGCCCAGGACACCGCCGCAAAGTCGCTGCCCGCATCGCCGCGTACGACCGCGTGCTCGACCCCATCCGCGCTGCCTTCGACGGCCTGGACGGCGCCCAGCCTGGTGATCCGCTCAAAGCAGCCCGCGCCATCGTCGCCGCCCTCTCCCGGCCCTCGCAGCAGGTCCCGCCCCTGCTCGCCGTGGGGCCCGACGTGCCTGCCGCCGAGCTTCGCGCCCACGAAACCCGCCGCGAATTGATGCTCCAGCACTTGGCGGCTGCCACCGGTGTTGCCGACACTTAACTCCTTTCTCCGTAGCTTAATTCCATCCACTATCTCCGTTGACATCTGCTGCATGTAACCGTGTGCCCTGTTCCATGGCGTTCTGTGTCGTACCACTCTTGGCTGTAGTACGTACTGGTCGTGTGGCCGGCTTCCATGCAGATCTACTCGAAAATGGACGGTGGGCTTCAATGACTCCTTACCATGGAGCTGCCTAAAAGTGTGCGCGAAATGCACTTCCTTGGGCTCTCAACGTCCGACGAGTGAAAAGAGGTAGAGCTTTCTATTAAAAGTCCCAAGGGCTATGTGGGAAGTATGTACGAACATGTTTTAGCTAGTTCTTCACGGTACGGACCGTATCATCACAAAGCCTTAACGGCTTTCCGCCTCCCCCAACCCGGTCTTCCGCCATTCACGCAGATCAAACGACCCATCTGGAGACCAAGCGCAGTGATAGCGGATGCACGAAGACCGACCTGAGCTTCATTTCCCGACAACGCGGGTCTAAACGTCCTCCTTGGGCAGCTTCTGCCCACCGGGCACCAAGCGCTGAAAAACCCCGGTGGGATCGTAGGTAGCAGCAATGCTGAGCAACCTGGCCACGTTCTCAGACCCGTAGCTCGCAATCGCCGGCTGGTTCCAGCCGGAGTAGGTAAGCATGCTACATTGGGCGAAAGCGTCAGCCGAGCCCGGGCGAGGACGAAAAAGGAAGCGAATAGTACGTACATGTAAGGGTGCAGCAGCCCTCTGCTCGCAGCAAGCTCCTGCTGAGACTTGACGAATTCGTCGTGGGCGGGAAGCACGCGCTCGGCATCATCCATGCTGTTGAATGTAACGCCGAAGTAGATGACTAGGAGTGAGTGTTTCATCAGCTTCGAGTGCCTGCACCTGTGTCCGTCTCCACTTACCTCCCAGGGTCGTGTTCCTCTCGTTGACATCCAGCCCAAGCGCGTTCGTGCCCTTGGATTGACCCTGGAACACCTGGTTCGGCGTGATCGGCATGTTGACGTGCAGACCGTAAAAACCGTCAACGTCGCGGAACTGCTGCAGCCACACGCGGTAGTTCCACCACAAGTCCTTGTACAGCTGCGCGTCAGCGTAGACCGTGAACACGCGTTGCTCCTGGCTGCATCCTCTATATCAGCAAAAGGGCCTGATGGAGGGGGCGGCTAGAACACGTACACCAGACCATCAGGGAAACCGTCATTCAGCTCGACAGCTAGGTCGCTGTACTGTCGGTTTTTCAGAGTGCTCCTCGTGTAGTTCGTCTCAACCCAACCCTTCATGACGTCCGGCAGCGCGTCCACGGCGCGGTTGTAGACGACGGGAGTGAAGCTGATTGTCTCGTTCGTCGTTCCGTTGTATCCATATTGCGGAAGCGTGTGAGTGTTCACGTCCTCGACAGCCTGGCGGACGTGGTAGTCGTAGATGACGTCGGCGACCTGATCAAGCGACGACTCCGGATAGTACATGATGCCGCCATAGACGGACCCCTCGGTCTCAACGGTGCGCAAGGTGAAGTGCGTCACAACGCCGAAGTTGTTGTTGCCGCCCTTGAGTGCCCAGAACAGGTCTGGGTGACTGCTTGCGTTGGCATTGACAATGCTGCCATCGGCCAGGACAACTTCGTAGTTGAGCACATTGTCGACAGCAAGGCCCTCCCGGTTGCTCAGGTATGAAATGCCTGCGCCGAGCGCCAGTCCGAGGCCGACCTTTTCGTAGCGTCCGATGACGGCCACCCGCTTGTGAGGATCGAGCGCACGGTAAACACTGCCGAGCTTCGCGCCCGCTCCCACCCTGACATAGTTATCCTCTGCATTCACAGCCGTTCCATTGATGCGTTCCATGGGCATCAAGATGCCCTCGTCAATATTGGCCGCTTGGGGAATGGCGCTGTGGCCGCCGCCCTTGATCGAGAATTTGCACTCATTCTTTGCGAATAGCGCAACCGCGCGGGCGACCTTCTCGACCGAGTCGGGCAGGAACACACAAGAAGGGTTGCGGATCTCCGTAGCGGCTGTTTGGAATGGTGAGAATCACTTTCACGTGCCAGTCGGGTGGTGTGTACTCACACCAGAAATCGGTGTTTTCGGCCGTCCACGTGGATGTGTTCTGGGCGAACACGTCGCTGGGGTACTGCTGGGCAAGCAGCTCGCACTGCAGCCAAGGGCTTGGTAAACACAAGGATGAAGATAGAACGTAAAGGGGGCATTACTCACGCATTGTTGAATCGGAGCAGCACTGGCGAGCAGCATCGAAGTGCTGAGCGCAAGACCAATCGACTTTCCAGTGGACCGCATTGTCGGAACTTCTCAAGTGGGGATGCCGTTTCGGAGCAGAGTGGGAAACGTCACTAGCGCATCTGCAGATTTTAAGTCTTTTGGGTCGGGACTGCCGGCAAGAGGCTCAGGAGTCGCGTATGCGCACTGGCGCGGACCGGCGTACAACCACAAGTACCCCGGCGCGCTCATCAGATCATACTGCGCAGATTTACTCGAGTGCCTCAAGACAAACCACTACCCGGGCTCATGTACTACGGCCTGATGATCGAACGACTTACATATTTCGAAGTGCCTGGCTGCTGCACACAGGTCTACCAAGCCTTGCATGCCCACCAGCAACATGAAGCTCCTCGTCCTGTCTTGCATTGAGGCCATTGTGACAACCGCGCTTGCCTCGCCTTTCTTTACCTCTGCCAACGCAAATGCTAGAGCCTACGGCGGGCTGGAAGCGGAGGACTGCCAGATCCGCTGCCCTCTGAGCACAGAGCCGGGCCAGGTGGTCCTCCCGGCCCTCACGCAGTACAAGAACGCATCCGGCGAGTGGGAGAACACAATAGAGTGCTGGCAGGTCGACACCGTCTCGACGCAGCTGCCGGGCATTGACAACGCTTTCCGCCTGAACTGGGAGGGCGGCTTCGATGCCGCGTACCAATACGTCTTCTACGGCCAGTCCTTCATGCCAGCGCACCCCGCGCCCGAGCCCAGCCTCATCGTCATGAGTTCCGGCATCGGTAAGCCTTCCCAGATTTAATTTTTGTTGTCCAGCACCAGCCTTACAGCAAAATCTCAGGAGATTTGAGAGTTCCTTCCGGCCGATGCCTGCGTGTCGGCGCGGGCGACATCTTCTTCAGCGTGGGTACCGATGGCCGGCAAACGGCCTGGTGGTCGGAGGGAACTGTGGTGTCGGACTTCTACTTCAAGGGTGGAAAGATTCCGAAGCACGACGTCGTGCCGGAGGCGCCGGCTGGCGAGGGCGCGTTCGTCGTGCAGGCCTCCGATGGAGAGCTCTGAGCCCTGCCATGGCTGGTATTGCACTAGGCGGCGCTGCGCTCATCCCCTTAGCTAGCTTCCAGCAGGGTAGCTCTTACACGCAGCATGACCGTATTAGCAGTCTGCATCTACTCTTGGAATACTCAATGCTGATCACGCGTTCGAAGACACCTGCGATGTGGAATCGGGTATGGGCCGGTGTTCGTGAGCATGATTCGGAAGCTCGAGGACGCCAAGAACGAAATCTCAGTATCTGGATGGCTTGAAGGCCGCCTAACTTGTTTGGCGCTCTAAGGCGCCGGTCGTTCTGAATAATATGTACTCGCGTCTCTCTACCTCAGATGTGCATGCTACATCGTGTTTCATCAGTTATTCAGTTTATTTATATTGATTACCTATTTATTTTCTAAAGCTCGGTGGAATTTCTTTTTCGCTTTCTGTAAATAATAATGCCACTCGTTTAGCCAGTAGAAAGTAGAACACCGAAAGCTCTATATGACAGTGCCAGCTTGTCTTAGCCTGAGACGGTTGCGGCCAGGCGTGAACTGTCCCGGCAACCGCTTTCCACTGCAATAGCGCTGGTGCTCTTGTAATATGCTTCTAACGGTGTTATTGTCCTTCAGCTTGGTTGCTACCGCTACCTCATTCTTCTCCGATGTCACATTTATCTTAGTATGCGTCTCGTCACTTCAACCTTTAGTTGAGCCTTTGTGCACAGTTAGGAGGGTGTATACGATTGGGACAAAATGGCACGCATAAATACATCTGCGTAGGCTCAGCTGGATTTCCAGCTGATTCCCATGTTGCCAGACCACGAAGCCGTTTTGATGTTAATCATAGTATTGTACTTGGCTGTGGCGGAGCACATGGCTTGATATTCCTAACTACTTTATTGCCCCCTTTCCTCCGCGCATGGTGTATTCAAGAGATAGCTATACCTTCACGCGCAGGGATTACGCAGGGGTTGCCAGTATACCATGAAAGCTTTTGTCCACTCTGCGTCTTCCATGATGAAAGAGTGCTTTTTGGAAATCAACGGCACCTGGAGCCCCGGTAAGAAAACATGCTCTCTCTCATCTTGCTGAGGAGCAGAAGCCCAGAGAGGGAACGAGAGACAGATGCTATAGCCCGCTGCAGGGCCTGAGGGCCTACTGCAGCCCACAGGCGCGGCGGCAAGTCGGCTGGACCAGGCACACTCTGACACTGGCTTCACTCCTCGGATTCCAGTCACTACTCACCGCACTCACTTGGACTCTTGCTGCAAGGCAAAAAGATGTTTCGAGACCCCGAGAGGCGCGTTCCTTCCTCATCTGCCCGCCGCGCCTTGCCCTCTCGCCCTTGCACCGCACCTAGCCCTGACCATTGACCTAACGCCTTCGCTGACAATCCAACTCCACTCTCGCGAGCGCCGCACATCATGGCCAACATCCCTGCTCGAAACAAGCTCGACATCCTGTTCGTCGACGCGTCAACGGGCTGCGTCACCTGTTCCCTCCCGCTCGAGCGATGCATTCCGACCGACACCCTCACAGCCCTGCAGCTTCGCGCCATCACCCTCCAGTGGCACCGTATTGACGCGGGCCAGACTATCAGGGCCTTTGAGGCCGAGGTTCGTGATAGAGGTTTCGACATGCCTACCAGCTTCATCGATGGGACAACGGCAACCGCGTCCTCCGTAGGCTGTCGCCGGCACTCGCCGACGCGTTGTATTTGATGCAAAGCAGCTCTGGCCAGGCGGCATTTGCTTATAGCACGGGCGCTGACGTCGATGGTATGAAGATCCTAATACAACACCACCCAGCTTTTCTATCATTAACTTTGACCAGTCATCTTCTCCCTCCCAAACCGCAAACCGCTGGGGAGCCTCCATGACGACGATGTCGCCGCTGAGATTCCCACTGCACCACCAAACGACGGCCAACCCAACCTCTTCGAAGAACTTCAGGCCAGCACCCGGGCCACCGACACCACGCGCAAGAACGATGACAGGGACGCAAGCTCCATTCCAGTTCCCGGTCAAGTGCTTGACCTCGCCCGCTCCCGCCTTTATATTCAGATCGACCGCCGAGCCTGCAGACGACGATTAAGAAGACATTATAGAGGCTGATGGCCGCTGCTGCGAGATTAACGGCAGGCTTTTGGCCGAGGCAAGCGGCGCTGGAGCTCGTACCGCCTCCAGTTGGCAACAGCAGCATTACGTCATTTTAATATTGTGGAGCAGTTGGAAAAAGCGCGTTGACGGGGGCGTCGTCGGAGTTTGCCAGTTGCGACCGGATGGTAGCTTTCAGGGCATCAGATAGCTCGAGAAAGTCCTTTCGTGAGAGCGGATCCACTTCACTGCGCCGGATCAAGAACAATTCTGGGTCATCTGGCTTCTCAAGTAAACTGCACAGCACAGGAACTTCCCCCCAGCGGAAACGGCCACCGAACGACGTGCCATTTCTTTGCGCCTGCGAGACACATGATAATGCAAGGGCATCAACACGATAGAGTAGTTAGCACTGTTGAATAGAGGATAAACAACAGAAAGCTCAACTTTTTAAGCAGTCTAAGAGGGGCTTACTTTACATTCGAAAGCGCCTTTCAGAGAAGTGGAGAAGAAAGGTTGACTGGATATAAGACCGCTTGCTGTATGTGTGTACGTTGAATAGCGCGAATTCCTTGAACAAACCTAAGCAACAGTGGCCGCACGAGACAGTGCACAACGATAATGTTGTTTGGATAACTACTACTCAGTTGCCCCACTGCTTGAGATTTCTTTGCATACATGCTAAGAGCTAGGTGGCTCGGGTCGGAAAGCCGCAGATTTCGGAATCAAGTATTAAAGTAGATATATAATCAATTACGCTATCCCAGCGGACCGGAGTACACCCCACAACCCCGCCATCAGGAACTGCTGGAGCCAATTGAAAGTCCCCGGGATAAAGAGAATTTGGTAAACAAGTACTCATCACCGCGTTTTATTGGGATTGATGCGGAGATAACGCAGCATTTGTTACTACGTCTTCGAAGTGCTTGGCTCTCCTCGTTAGTGTGTACCTTTTGGATCATTAGACTTAGTTCAATTCATCAACGAGGCACCTTACAGTATCACGAAGGGCTTCCCAGCTTACAATATATTACTGAACCCGTCTTAAAAGGCGATCATGCGCGTTCTACGCCGGAGCCATGATTCTTGTCATGGTCCAGCCGTAGCGAAGTGATGCTTTCATCACACATCACGTGAAAGCTCACGTGACAAGAGTCACGAATACCTTCTCAACCGTGACAGCCGTATTTCCATCTTTGTTCTTGTAGTAAGTCTATTCGTAGCCCCACCATATGCTACCTCATGCTCCTGTGGCTCCCTGACACCACACTGTGAAGCTACTCCACACACACACGCACACACACACACACTCTCTCTCTTTCGCTAGAGCTGCGGGCCCACACAATTTAGCATCGCGCAATGCCCACATCGACCCGTGCCATCCAGGCCACCGCAATACCTGCTGATGATACAGATACCGCGATGAGGAGACCAGCAAAACGCATCAAGCTGCTGACCGGCGCCCCGGATCCTACGAAGCTTTCGTGGGACGAGAGCGTACTGCTTGACGACTGGACTCCGGTCGTGCGCCGCTTCCTGAAGAGGAAATTCGACGCGGACGAGGAAGAGCGTGGGGAGAATGACGAGGGACATGCGATGGCCACGGCTTCACGTTGGCGCAGCATCACGGCCTCGAGCAACGCACATCTGCACACCGGCTATACGCAGGAGAGTCCGCTGCGACACGACTTCCTGCACCCGTCGACCTTCGCAGGCGCGGAGTACTCGTTCGCCGTCAGCAGCCAGGCATCGACGACATACGGCGACAGCGGCGACGCCGAAGAGCGCGCCAACACCACGGAGCACCGAGAAGACGAAGCTGAGGAAGACGACGACACCCACTTCCTCGAGCACTCCATCGCCGTCTACGACGACACGCGCTCCTCGCAGCTCGCCCCGGCCGCCGACGACTCGACCACATCCCTCCTCGACTCCTTCCACAGCACCACCACCACGTCCTCTCAATCCCCCTCTCGCCTGGACGACTCGTACGCGTCGGATCACCGGCCCCTCCCGCCATTCGCCCTCCCCCGCACCCTCACCTCCCTCCGCGCTCTCCCCACCGCCGCGCACCTCCACCGCATCGCCCCGCAAACCATCGTCGTCTCCCTGCTCGTCGGCGTCATCGCGCTCTTGCCCGCCCGCCCCATTCGCACGCGTCACGGCGCCGTGCGTGACCTGGTCGAGGTGCTGGTCGGCGACGACTCGGCGACGGGGTTCAAGATCTCGTTTTGGTTTGCGCACGAGGAGGAAGGGGGCGGAGCGTCGGCGGCGAGAAAAGGGGCGGCTGGCGACGATCCGCTGCGGGAGGCGCTACGGAACGTGCGCGTCAGGGATGTCGTCCTCGTCGAGAACGTGGCGCTCGACACGTTCCGCGAGAAGGTGTTCGGGTACGCGCTGCGCCGGAGCATGCAGCGGAACCAGACGCGCGTGCAGCTGGTCGCGAGGGATGGCATAGATAGGGTGGATGTGGGCGCGGCGGGGGCAGAGAGAGTTGTCGCGATGAAGGAGTGGGTTTGGGGGTTGGTGAATACGCCAGGGTTGAGGAGGAGGGATGGGAGGGGCGAGGAGGGGGAAGAGGAGTTGTTGCCGCCAGATACGCAGGAGTAGCGTGAGTCTTTTCTTGATTGCTGTCGTCGGTACAGTACATGTGTTTTTCTTTTTTTTTTTTTTTTCTGGAATACCCGCACACTTTTTACATGGCTATCTGGTTACATTCTTTTTGCCGTTGTGGTCGTCATTTCCACCAGCTCTTCATGGCTCCCACGGACTGACGGCGCGCTTCCCGGTCAGCAGCTCAGCTTCTCCATCCTCTCTGACGACGTAGATATCTTCATGCCGGACACCGAACTTGTTCAGCATGTAGATGCCCGGCTCTGACGTGAAGGTCATTCCAGATCTTAGCAGGACTTTGTGGTTACCCTTGTTCAGGTAAGGAGACTCGTGTGCTGCGGGGCTGTCAGTTCCCGGCCCCGGGTCTTGCAACTCTATCGAACATCAGACGCACCTTTGATCCCAATACCATGGCCGACGCGATGAGTAAACATTTCGCCGTAGCCAGCATCCGAGATGACTGTTCTAGCGGCAATGTCGACGCTGGCGGCGCTGTTATTCGGCTTGAACATCTTGGCGGACTCGGTCTGGGCCTCGAGCACAATGTCCCAGACCTTCAGCTTCTCGGCATAGAGGTCTGAGTTGGTGGTGGTCAGCGCGGACGACGGCTTCGAGAAAGTCATGATGGAGATAGCCTTCTCCCAGAGCGACCGGTCTTTCCAGGTGGGGATGAAGAAGCTGCGGCAGATGTCGGAGGAGTAGCCCAGGTAGTGGGCGCTACGCACCATTGTCAGGGGAGTTTCTGATTGCCGGGAAGGTCTCGGGATACTCACCCGACGTCAATAAGAACTACAGAGTCTTCCTTCAGGACCTTGCCGCCGGTGACAAAACCTCCATGCGGGAGAGCGCCATTCTCTTCGAAGAGGACGATGTCGAAGAAAAGGGAGAAGCCAATGGACAGCAACGAATTGTCCAGGATTTCCATGACTTCGTCCTCAATCAACCCAGGAACGAGGCCTGTGCACAGCATCGCGTTAGCAACCGCAGCGGTACCAACCAGCGACTAAAGAAAAAAAGGAAACTCACAAGGCCTCATCGCCCTCACCGCCTCCACCGTGCCTGTATTCACCGCCCTTATCAGCTCCACCTCCGCCTCCGTCTTGATCTGCCTAACAGCCTCAACCTCTCCGCGCAACCCTACCGTCTCAAACCCGCTCGCCGCCAACCCGCGCACGATGTAATCCCGCATTTCCTCATCTACCATGACCGTCACACTCTCCCTCCCCGCAAAGAGCCTCGACCGCCGCAGCGTCTCGTACGGATTCCAGTGCTCCTCCCACGTCACGATATCTAGCTCTTGGCCTTCTGCTGCCGGGATGCCCAGCATGCGCACCCGCCCTTCTTCGAAGGCGGGCGAGAGGAAGGACGTCTTGGCCACGATGGCGCCGGTGGAGGCGTTGCGGACGGGCTGCACGAGCATCAGCATCGGCCGCTCCTCGGGCTCCCACGGCTCCCAGTCCCGCTGGCTGATGTTGCCGTAGTACTGGAAGGTGTAGCCCGGCTCAAGGGCAAAGGCGTCGACGCCCTCGGCGTGGAGGGCGCGCGCGAGGGCGTCACGGCGCGCGAGAAACTCGGCGGACGCGATGGGAGAGACGTCGAGGAAGGAGAGGTTGGAGTGCAGGTTGTTGAGGGTGCATTGTTGGACGCGGTGCAGGGTGTGGGCGTGGCTGTGGCGGGTCTGTAAATGAATGCGGCTTAGTGGCTGTGGTCTCGAGATGGCGGCTTGGGGCTCCGTGTTTTTCTATCTTTTCTTTCGGTGGCGTGTACTGACGTAGAAGAGTCGCGCGTATGCTGCGAGGATGAACAGGGCGGCGAACAGCTTCAGGAAGGATCGCCGGGTACGCGTCGTGTGCGTGTGCGTCGCTGCCGCCGGTGCGGAGTCGTACTGCGACTCCAGTATCCCGCCCTTCATCGTTGACCGTCCAATGGGCTGCAACCTCAGCGCTTCCTTCTCGGAGAGATAAAGGGATGGGAAGGACGCCACACTGGCTGTTCCTGCAGATGGGGCCTGTTGTTATTGTAGGTGGTAGCGAGAGGTTGCGGTCGGCAGCGGCACTTCCCCGCCGAAACGAACGTGAGCTCCCGTCGGGCTTATCTGCACGGGTGTCTCTCCCCACTTTCTCGCACCTCTGATCGCCGCTACACCCCGGAGAATTGCCTGCGAATGCTGACGGTCGTCCTTTTGGCCCGGCTGGCTATCGCTCTGCGGCCAATGGCGGCCGAGCCGCTGTCTCTTGGCGTCCTCGAGTGGCGGCGCTGCCCGTTGGAGCGAAGGGATGGCGGCCGTGTGATATAACTTCCGGTTCATCGTCCTGGCGACTCAGTCTGGCTTTAGTTTTTAATTGCTCTCGGTTCTCACCTGGCTTGACCTGGCCCAAATTCCAGCTTTTGCCGCAGATATCGCATCCTGAACCGCGCCTTGACAGTAACTGGAGGCAAGATGGCGCAGGAAAGCGATGTGGACGCCATTGCTGCGTCCGCGCAGGACAAGAGCTTGGGAAGTGGGCAGAGCGATGTTACGGACGAGAAGAAGCGGCACGAGACCACCATTGCTGAAGTCGATGCTGAGACGGGAGAGGTGGAGAAGTCTTACTACAGCAAAGTCTCGGTTTGGTTGATGATTCTCTACTCCGGCCTGGCCATTGGATCGGATGGATAGTAGGTCTTTTCTTCATGTCCTCTTTTCCTTCTTCTCCATCCCATTGCCCTCCCACAGCCCTTCACGGCGCTCCAAGTCGAGCATTCGACGCCCCGCTACTCCTCTCCATCTCAATGGAACGGTGAATTCTAACAACACCCAGCAACGCCGCTGTTATTGGCAACGTCGAGCTCCTCCTCGCCATCCTCTACCCCGACTCCCTGACCAACGACATCTACACGCGCCTCAGCAACGCCTTCCTCATCGGCATGATCATCGGCATGCTCCTCTTCGGCGGCATCGTCGACCAGCTCGGCCGCAAGACCGGCGCCGTCGCCACCACGATCCTCCTCGTCGTCGGCATCGCGCTCTCGGCCGGCGCATCGGGCACGACGGAGACGGGCATGTTCTGGATGCTCATCATCGCGCGCGGCGTCGCGGGCGTCGGAGCGGGCGGCGAGTACCCGGTGTCTGGCGCGGGCGCGACCGAAGCAACCGACGAGAACACGGCGCTGCGCCAGCACCGCGGCTTCATGTTCGCCATGCTGGCCGACCTGTCCGCGTCGCTGGGCTACGTCTTCGGCGGGCTGGTGCCGCTGCTGCTGCTGCTCTGCACGCGCCAGCAGGTCGCCCGCTACGACGTCGTCTGGCGCACCTCGTTCGCGCTGGGCCTGGTCCCGCCCGTGTCCATTTTCTGGTTCCGCATGCGCATGGCCGTGTCGACCGCGTACCGCAAGAGCGCAATGCGCAAGCAGCGCGTGCCCTACCTGCTGGCATTCAAGCGCTACTGGCGCGCCTTCGTCGGCTGCTCCGCCACGTGGTTCCTGTACAACTACGTCAGCATCCCGTTCGGCATCTTCTCGTCGACCGTCACGTCGCGCGTCAACGCGTCCGACTCGCTGGTCAAGAGCCTCGGCTGGGGCGTCGTCATCAACTGCTTCTACATCCCCGGCCCCTTCCTCGGCGGCTACCTGTCCGACCGCATCGGCCGCCGGCAGACCATGTGTCTGGGCTTCGCGCTGCAGGCAGGGCTGGGCTTCGTGCTCGGTGGCGCGAACAAGCAGATCCAGACCGTTTTCCCGCTGTTCGTGGTGCTGTATGGGCTTTTCCTGACGCTGGGAGAGGTCGGCCCTGGGAGGTGAGTTCTGCCCCTGCGTTTGTGGTTTTCCTGAAGGCCGTGTGACCCCCGGCCTCCACTCTACCTACAAACGACCAATTACTGACGCCCGTGGGACAGTACTGTCGTGCTGACGGCCTCTGAATGCTTCCCGACCTCCATCCGTGGCCAGATGATGGGTCTTGTGGCTGCCTTCTCCAAGGCCGGCGCCGCTATCGGCACGCAGGTCTTCAGCGCTATCCTCAAGTCGTGGGCCGATGAATCCAAGGCCGACCAGGCTACTTTCTTGATCGGCGCTGCCTTTGCCGTGCTCGGCGCGGTGATCGCGTGGTTCGTCATCCCCGACGTGAGCTCCCGGCTGGAAGATGAAGACGAAGCGTGGAAACGGTACCTAGAAGAGAATGGGTGGGAGGCGGACTGGGGAGATAAGGCGACCAGGGATCCAGGGGCGGTGGTCATGGATAGGGTGGCCTCGTGATTAAGGAGGGTAGTTTTGGTTGCGTTGGGAAGAATAGCAGAAGAAGAGCGAAAAGCCACACAAGGCCTCAACGAACAGAGTATAATCTTCAGTTCAGAGTAATAGTCGAATCGCGTAATGCACCAGAGCGACCACTTCATATCCATATAACTACATCACTCCCATG
Organism: Macrophomina pseudophaseolina; assembly: GCA_022204955.1. Taxonomy (NCBI): domain Eukaryota; kingdom Fungi; phylum Ascomycota; class Dothideomycetes; order Botryosphaeriales; family Botryosphaeriaceae; genus Macrophomina; species Macrophomina pseudophaseolina. The sequence goes on from JAJJID010000051.1 coordinate 76,620, forward strand.
GCAATCCTCCAGTGAATAATATGTACTCGCTCTATGCCCATGCCATATATGACAGCAGACACAGGTAACAGTGCTATTGAACTTGAGCTCGAATGCTGGTCTGCTAGCTCTTCACAGGCGCGCAAGCTGGCTTCTTCCTGGTAACATGCTCAAGCACCGTTCTTGATGTCGTCCGCCAACTTCTCAGCATGCGCATCTGCAATAACGTTAAGCATGTCGCTCCCCGAACAGAGAAACAGAGCAGCCACTCACAAGTATACCCCTGCGTATGCCCCGGCGGCGTGAACACAAAGCTCGACGCATCCACCACCCGCAACCCTGTGACACCAAACACCCTCCCCTTCGAATCGACCACCGCCATGGGGTCATCCGCCTTCCCCATCTTGCCTACTCGTCAAAAGGGCACAATATCAGCACCGCACACACACGTACAACTCAAGACAAAAACGAAGAGAAAATCACAAAGATAGAGAAACAGAACTCACAGCTCGCGGCAACATGATGCACCGCCCCGGCACTGCGCCGCACCGTCTCCCCCAACTCTTCATCGCCGACAACGCCCTCGCCCGGCCACACCTCCGGCCCGACCCTCACGCCTTCGGGCACGCCGCCACGCCGCCACCGCGACCTCGCGGTCCGCGTCGTCGAGAAAGAAGTTGAGCCGCACGACGGGCAGCGCGAACGGGTCCGCGGACGCGAGCGTGACGTTGCCGCGCGAGAGCGTTGCCGTGAGCGCGACGTTGATGGAGGCGAGGGCGCGCGTGTTGGTTGTGGTGTTGGTGTTGCTGCTGTTGCTGTTGGCGGTGACGGCGACTTTGGGTGCGGAGGAGATGACGTATTCGACTTCGGGCCAGTCGGCGGGGAAGGCGGACAGGGCGGCGATGGTGCGCGGGCTGAGATTCGAGCGGGTGGCTGGGGGGAGTTTTTCAAAGCCTGGAAGAAATGGATGGGCGTGGTTAGTGGGACGATGGTGGGAAGGGAGGGAGAGAGGAAAGGTGAGGGGGGAGTGGAGAAGAGGGAATGGAGACAGACCGAAGAAATCGCCGCCGGAGTTGGTGAGCTGGCCGGTGCCTTCGTCGAGGTAGAGGGCGGTTTGCTCGGCGGCACGGATGGGGTCGTTCATGGCGTGGGTCGTGGTGAGGGAGACTTCGTATATGATGGAGCCGGCTTGGGCGCTGTTCTGTTACCGGCACGCTGAGTCAGGAGGCTGGTCTGGGTATTGTCGCGGGAGGGGATACTTACCCACATGTTCTGCCCTACTCCAGGGAGGTCTGACAAGACTTTGATGCCGTGTTGCTGGAGTATTGCAGCAGGGCCAATGCCAGAGAGCATCAGCAGCTGCGGCGAGAAGATCTGACGGTCGTCATTTTTCGGCCCTGTATATGTACGATAGAAACACTCACGGCTCCGGCGGCAAGTATCACTTCCTTCCTGGCATGGAGTGTGTACGGCAGACCCTGAGTGGATACCTGCACTCCAATAGCTGTTTTCTCGGTGTTAAGTAATATCTTCGTGGCTTTAGTTTGGATATAAGCTTTAAGAGGAGTTTTCTCAAATGCTTCCGCGAGGAACGAGGATTCCGCAGTGCTTCTTACACCATCTGGAGATTGCGTGAAGGTGCCATACGCGTACCCCATGAGACTGCCGCTGTTGAGATCTGCAAGTGGCTTTAAGCCTATATGGCTGAGAGCACTGGCACCATCTTTCCACTATCAGTTTGGATAGTAAAACACCTCAGAAGGTTGATTTGTTCTCACATGAGCTGAACGGGTTCGCATAGCTTGGATACGAGACTTGGAGCGGACCGCCCGAAGGACTGTACGAACTTGCGTTGAAGGTTACTGAAGCATTCGCCGCTCTCTTGCCAAGGTTAGATGTGCTGAAGTTCACGCTTTTCTCGAAATACTGCTGCATGTTCTGATAGAGGTAGCTGTCATCTCCAACGAGCTCTGCCCACCGCTTGTAGGCGCCGACCGTGCCTCTGTATATGTCAGTTAAGACCTCCAATCACGACGTTCGAATATTCCACCACCTGTGGTAAATCAGCTGATTCCGCGCGGAGCTTCACCAAACATCAGCACGTCCCTTGGATTCGCCAATCGATAAAGCCCACCTTCCGCCCAGGCACTTCCCCTGCGCCTCGTGCAGCCTCTTTCCACCCAAACCCTATGCACCAGCATCAGCACGCATCAATGCCCTCTCCACCTGGGACCAGACGAGAGGAAAAGAACCTACCGCCTCCGGCTCGGTCACAACCCCCCAATCAACCAGCGGCTGCCAATTCCGCTCCCCCCAGTTCCCGCCGTCATCGCCGACGAACTTGCCCGAATAAAAGGGTATTTGCGAGAGGTTGCCGTTCGCGAACTCGTAGAAGCCGCCGGCCTCAACCACTGCGACGCTGACGGAGGGGTCTTCCGCGAGACGAGCGGAGACGACGGAGCCGGCAATGCCGGCGCCGATGACCACGTAGTCGTAGGTCGCGTTGATGCCAGGGATGCCGAAGGAAGTGCCTGTGAGCTTTTGGGGCGCGGAGTATTGGCGGACGGGCTCGGCGGTGGCGGTGGTGAGGATGTGGATGAGCGAGAGGGCGAGGGCGAGGAGGGCGGGCCAGTGGGGTGGTGGCATTTTGGAGGCCTTGCAGGTCGTCGGTTTGGGTAAGCAGGACTAGGGAATGAGGGAGGAGGAAATGCGAGAAGACAATATGTAGCTGGAGACTAGAGGCTAGAGTTGCTGCAAAGACGTTCAAGCTTGAGCAATAAAAGGAGCATTCGCTCGCACAAACTGCAAGCCATCAACGGCTGGAATCGTAGATGCCGAATTCCACTTGCCTTATTCGACGTGGACGAGCTGGCTGTGGCATGGGTCTGAAGCTCGTGTAATGCGACGAACCAATGACAGCTGCGCTCGTCCGCGGGCGATAAATAGGGCTGGTGGAGCTCTACTGAAGCCGCCTGCGCCACTGGGTGGCAATGGGCAACTAAAACGCCCGGATACAAGCGCTCATACAAGATAGACAGGGGTAGAACTCCCTACGAATGACCATCAGTTTGATTTTTTTTATGTGTATGATAATCAGTCAGCATTACCGAGGGGAAAAAAAAAAGAAAAAGAACATTAACCATGCCAAGATTTACAGGGGGCGCTATCCCGCAAAGCGAGCCGCAGCTGACGCGAGTAACACAAATAATTTGTGTAGCGTCTGACTGAAGCAAGGTTGAATCTGGAGGACTACTCATTTGGCAAGACCAAAGCGGATCGCTGCTATCTCCAGTCAACTGCATAAGCTGAATCTTATTTGCAGTATTGCAACCAGCTGCCACCATGTGAACATCCTCAAACAGTATTTACAAATATATACAACAGAATCGAATCCGCAACCCACCACTCCCATCGATCCATTCGTCTCTCCCTACCCCTTTGTTTACTCTACCGTCAGCATCGCATTCCCCCTCAGATCCGCACTCGAGCTACCGACCCAAATCGCGAACTCGCCCGGCTCGACCACATACTTCATCCTGATATCCCACACGCCCAATTTACTCACGTCAATATCAATCGCGACATCGACCGTCTCGCCTGCCGAGATGAAAACCTTCTTAAACCCCTTCAACTCCTTGTTCGGCACAGCTACGCTCGCAATCAAGTCGCTGACGTACAGCTGCACGACCTCCTGGCCATCCCTGGTCGAGTTGTTCGTCACGCTGACCGTGGCCGTGACAACATCCGTCGCACTAGCGGTAGCCTTGGACAGCGTCACGTTCGAGTACGCAAACTCGGCGTAGCTCTTGCCGTACCCGAACTCGTACAGCGGCAGCGGCGAGGAGAGGACGTACTGGTGCCCGAACAGCAGGGTCCCGTTGTCGAACACCTGCCCCGCGTCGACGGTGCGGCCGGAGTTGAGGTAGTCGTAGAAGACGGGCGTCGTGCCGACGTCGTACGGGAAGCCGACGGCCAGCTTGCCGCTGGGATTGTGGTCGCCGAACAGCACGTCGGCGAGGGCGTTGCCGCCCTGCTCGCCCGGGTAGAATTGCTGGACGAGGGCGGAGGCGTTGCGCGAGATCCACGGCTCGGCGACGGGCTTGCCGGACTGGAAGACGACGACGGTGGGCTTGCCCGTCGCGATGATGGCCTGGACCAGCGCCGCCTGCGCGCCGACGAGCGCCAGGTCGTGCACGTCGACGTGCTCGCCTGTCGTCGCGTTGAGACCCTGCCACAGCTGCGTCTGGTCGCGCGACCACGTGCCGACGACGACGACGGCGACGTCCGCGGCTTGCGCGGCGGCGATGGCGGCCGGGAAGCCCGACGTGTCGGTCGACCAGCGCTCCGTGCCGAGGGTGTAGGTCACGGTGCCGGTCGAGGCGGCGGCGATGCCGGCGTAGGGCGTGACGCCGCGGTATTGCGAGTCTTGGACGACATAGTCGCCGTACTGGATAAAGTGCTGTTAGTGAGAATTTGGGAGTTGTTTTTTGGTTGGGTTGCTAGCTCACGTTCATGAAGTCTGCCATAGGGCCGATGACGGCGATGTTGGCAGACTTGTCGAGCGGCAAGACGTTGTCGTGGTTCTCGAGCAGAACAATGGACTCGGCGTCCAGCTTACGTGCAAGGTCGACAGACTTGGCAGTGTGAATGTGGAGGGCAGTCTCGTTGGCGGGAACGGCACGGTAAGGGTCCTCAAACAGACCGAGGAAGAACTTGGTCCGGAGAGTTCTGGCCACGGCAGTGTCCACGATGTCGATGTCCAGCTTACCGGAGCCGACAAGGTCGATGATGGTCTCGAAGTTGTAGGAACCACCTCCCATCTCAACATCATTTCCGGCTGGCAGTGCGTACATGGTGACAGCTTCCTTGTCAATTGGATTGGTGCGGCACATCTTAAAAGCATTGCAAAGGCGATCTGTTCCGCCAGCATCGGAGCTAACGTAGTATTCGTATCCCCATTCTTCACGGAGGATCTATTGATTATCGTCAGCTTTTTGGCTTCACCCACGCATTTCCCGGGAAATTTGGGAAGACTCCTCGGGGGCACGGCCAGGAAAGCCGTGTCCGCTCTGGAACTCCCGAATAACTTACCTCAGTGAGGGTGTGGTAATCAGCAACTGCCGGCACACCATCCCAAGAGTGGTAAGCCGACATAATCGACGTAGCACCGCCGTCAATGATAGCACGATGGAAAGGCGGCAGCCACGTCGTCCTCAACTCACGCTCTCCGCCATGCACAGGTCCAGTGTTGAGGCCCTGCTCGGGGTTGCTGAATCCAGCAAAGTGCTTGACCATGGCGCTAACATTCTGGCTCTCCAGAGCGCGAACATACGCATAACCCATCTCGCCGGCCAGGTACGGGTCCTCGCCGTAGGTTTCCTCAACTCTGCCGAAGCGCAACTCGCGCGCGAGGTCGACGACGGGGGCGAAGATCTGGTTGATGCCGAGGGCGAGAGCCTCCTGCGCGATAACGGCGCCCATCTCGCCGATGAGGTCCGGATTGAACGAGCAGGCGTGGGCGATGGGGCTGTTGAAGATGGTGGCGTTGAAGTAAGCCACTGGGAAGCTGTGAGCTCTGTGGCCGTTTCGATGCAGTGATAGACCTCACCTCCATGAATACCCTCATTTTGCAGCTATTGCATTTTCATTAGCCACATGGCTCATCTCAAGCTTCGGGCATTATCTTACCAACGCCGGGATGCCAAGAGTGGTATTGTGCAGCAGGTAGTCCTGAGCAATCTTACCCGCGTCCGCGATCCAGCGCTACTCCAAAATCAGAGACACACACAGAACGCATCTGTTTTCACGATGGAAGCTGACCTGAGGAATGGGATAGCCAGTCCAGATCTGGCCAGCCCTCCACTCCATATTCCACGCCAGACCGCTGGCATTGAACTCGCCAGTAGTTTGGTTGATGAAATTGGTGATGTCGCCCTGGATCAGCTGCGCCACCTTTTCCTGGAGAGTCATGCGCGAGAGCAGATCCTGGACACGGTCCTCGACCGGAGCGGACGGGTTCTTGTACAGTGGCGCTGTGCCGTTGGTGACGGCTTGGCCATTGGCGACGCCAGCGGCGGCAGCCACAACGGCGACGGCCGTCAAATAAGCACTTGCCGAGCTCGGGACCATCGTTCTGACAACGTCGATAGCAGGAAAAATCGACGTCTCTTTCGAGAATGAAGAAAAAGGGGAAGAACTGCGGGTTCTTGTCTCAAGACACGACAGAGCGCGAATTTAAGGAAATGTGTCTCCGGGTCCCTATTTAAATGAATGACGTCCCTGGCCTGGTCCCGCATATCCTGAGAAAGTTTGCGGCTCGGCAAGCTCGTGTTTGCGGATCTCAGTCCCTTGACGATCGCGGGAATTAAAGTACGCTTTCAGGGAGGACAGCCGTTTAGGCAGAATTGCCCCGCAGTACTTTGGTGATGGCTCGCTCGCTTGGAGAGACAAATAGAACGGGAGGCTCGTCTGGCAGTTCCGGTGACCGGGCCCTGTCGTCTGACCGTGGACCTGGACGACGGCGAAGTATGTAGGATTGGGGCGTGTTTGAAACGCGGCGGGCCGTTCATTGGCGGAAGATATGACGCACGGGCCGCATCGAGCAGTGTCCGGGGAAGCCTTGGCTGCGGAGTGCGGGGGAATTATGCGCGAGGGAGCGGCCGAGCCTCCTTGACGAGCTCGAGATGGCATGCCACTGGAGGAAACGGGTGGCATGACATGGTACCATGCAATTGATCTGCTCATGGGTGCTGGTCGCTCCGCGTCCAACTAGGCATGGTAGGCAACCCAGCTCCGGGCCACGCCCGGGTAATCAGGTGTAACGTGAGGCCTGGAGAAAAGTATTATTATCGTGCCGCCTTCTCCTCCGGCGGGAGCGTTGTGAAAGGCCAAGCCGTCATTGCTCTCGCTGTTCCTGTAGAATCATTGCCAAGATGGGTCTCGGATTCAACGTCGCGTTGGCCGTGTTCGCCGCCACAGGGTTAGTTCACTGCCGGCGAGTTTCGTGTACTACAGCGGACTGATACAGTGTATCGCGTGTTTAGATCTTTCCTGTTCGGCTACGACTCCGGTGGTAAGTCATCATGATCCAAGGGCAGTGTTGCATCTGTGGAGAACTGACGAGTTGGCAGTCATGACCGATGTGATTCAGTCGCCCCATTTCCTGAGCTTCTTCGACACCACCAAAACGTCACCCATTGTCGGCGCGATTAACTCCACATTCTCTGGCGGGGCGGTTTTCGGCAGTCTGATGGGTGGCCTCACCATGGATCGATTTGGAAGAAAGGGGACCATCATCATTGGTGCATGTATTGCTTGTGTCGGCGCTATTCTCCAGTGCGCAGCGATGCACTTAGCCATGATGCTTATCGGCCGTATCATCGCTGGATGGGCCGTTGGCCTACTCTCCATGAGTGTGCCGGTCTACCAGAGTGAATGCGCTCATCCCGCAAAGAGAGGCAGGTTCAGAGACCGATGCTCAGAAAGGCAGGCGTGCTGACGGTCCTCCAGGCCTGATTGTTGGTATTGCCCAACAGATGATCGGTGTCGGGTTCATTGTTTCCACCTGGGTCGGCTACGGAAGTCATCATGTCCCCGCTACCAATTCCTTCTCTTGGTAAGGCTTGTCTGCGGCAGTGGCCGGAACATCGTAACAATATTTGGCAATTCGTGGGGTCAGGGCGTGGTTGGCGTTTCTGAGGCTTTCAGCCAAGAAGCAAAACCTGCCGGCGCGCTGACTCGGTGATACCAAGCCCTCCAATGCGAACGCTAGTGCTAAACACGTATCAGAGGCAGGACTGACAATACTGCAGGAGGTTCCCCCTTGCTTTCCAAGCGCTGCCTTGTGTGATGCTCATGGTCGGAATGCCGTTCTTTCCCGAATCTCCCAGACATCTGCTGGAGACAGATCGCGATGACGAGGCCATGCGCGTTCTCCGCAAGCTGCATTACAACGGGCAGAACGATGACTGGATCAACCAGGAATTCCACGAGATCAAGACGACCATTGCTGCCGAAAAATCTATTACCGCACCGTCAGTAGATCTTCGTTCCCGGCGAATACTTGTTGCTAACTTCATCACCACAGCGGCTGGCGCATTATGTTCACTGTCAAGCAATGGAGAACCCGTCTTATGCACGCTACCTTGATGCAGGTCTTCACTCAAATGACTGGGTAAGTCGAGCTCGATAGAAAATGCTCTGGAAGATGAAACTAACCTGTTATCAGTATCAACGTCATCAACTACTACCAGACGATCATGTACGAGAACCTCGGAATTGAAGGCTCCCGCAACCTTCTCGTTACCGGCATCTATAACTGCGTCGGTCCGCTTTGCAGTGAGTCTATTGAGCTGAAAGATGCAGGGTAACAAGTACTGATTCGTCCCAGACCTCATCTTCATCACATTTTTCCTAGACCGCGTGGGAAGGAAGAAGGTACGTTTCTTGCAGCATTCAAACAAAATGAAATATAGCTGACTTGTCCGACGTAGCCGTTGATCTTCGGAAGCGCTGCCATTACCTTGGCACTTATCTGCGAGGCCATTCTCAACTCACAAAACCCAGGTGGCAAGAGGGATGGACTGTCTATTGGCGGCGTCTTCTTCATCTTCCTGGTCACATGCGTAAGCAGCAAACGCTTCTCAGTGTTCCAGGAGTAATGATCGACTGACTCTTCTCGTGCAACAGATCTTCAGTTTCTCTTTTGGCCCCATCAGTTGGACATACGCCTCTGAGATCATGCCCATGCAAATCAGAGCACGTGGTAGCGCCTTTGCCACCGGAGTTGGTAACTGGCTTGTTTCGACCATCTGGAGTCAAGTCTCTCCCATTGGCCTTGGCCACATTGGATGGAAGGTGAGCAGAAGAAAGCCGCTTTGCATATTGGCACCGAGGTTGCTGACCTCCCATAGTTTTACTTCGTCTTCGTGGCCTGGAACATTTGCGTTACGCTGCCGACAATCATAATCTTCTTCAAGGAGACCAAGAAGCTGTCGCTCGAGGAGATTGACCTTCTCTTCGGTGAGCGTGCACTTGGAAATCTGCCCGAGAATCTTCAGGATGTCAAATTGGACCCAAGCGCTCCGGAAATCATCCATCAAGAGACCAAGCAATGAAGAGGCTTTCGCAGTTGCAGCGGAGTTGGCGGAGGAACTGGCTTGTTTTGTGCCTGGCAATCCGGCAGATATTTGCATTACGCACGGTATGAGTACATTGATAGACCCAAAAGATTGTACAAGGACGCTCGACATTACCATGATACAATGAAGAATTCCCGATGCCATGAACGCCGTACTCTCCTTTCCCCAAGACCTTGGGCATTGACGCCTGGAAATAGTGCCATCCGAATGGTATGATGTTAGGTTTCAAGTCGTTCTTTGATACGGAGCCTTCCAATTACTGCTCCCAGGTGCTGGTTTCCCTGAGGCGAAAAGCCCCTGGACAAGGATGACCCTTCGAAGAAGCTCAAGAACATACGCTGGCGAGTACGGAGACTGACATGCCAGCACAATGGTGCTCCTTAAGCCAAGAGAGATCAGGTATCGCCGGGAAGTCTCCAGACCGGGATTGATTTCAGCCCTCACGTCGTGATCGGCTATCTCCGAGGCGAATGGATTCGCTGCAGCGCCGCCAACAACGCAAATCCATAACAGGACTCGTGTCATCAAAGGGCCCCAGCAGAGATCAGGTTCGGGATGCGTCTTTTCGATTGCAAGCTTCAGGCGCTCAGGGACAGAAAGGGACAGACGCTCGGGAAGCAACGTCTCTTTGGCAAGGATTGCGGCGACTGAGAAAGGAACCATGTGATAGATGGCGGTGGCGTAGATGTGAGAAAGAATTCGGACTGATTCGTAATACCAATCGCCAAAGACGGGACTTTCAGGATCCTCTGCTGACGGTTTTGACGCTATTCTTTGCATCAGGTAGGTTCGCACGTGGAGGGATTCTGCGTCCGGCTTTTGGGGAGAGGGCTGGCGTGCTGAAGCTGCGCCTGTGCCTGGATGATATGTCAAGAATAAGCCGGTGGCGTCGCGTAAGTCGTTCAAAAGCTCCGCGGTATATTTGGAGCACCTGTAGTCCTTGACGATGAAGGTCCAGACCCTGTCCGGAAGGTACATTTGCTTGGCTGGCTCTCGTTCTTCGGGGGGGACGCTGAGATCGTAGGTTGGAGGGACCCAGTCGAGGAAGATTTGTGAGGGTTGCTGTTCCGTATGTATGCAGGCCTGGTACACAACACTAGCAGGCAAGTCAGACGTCGAGCGGCGAACAACTCCACGTAGGCACGTGGGTGGGTGGCTCCGCATATACACAGCACCAAAAGGCATGGAATGCATAAAAGCAGGGTGGAATGCTAGACTTACTGCACGATTGCGTTGCAAAGCCAACGCGCGGCGGGCGAGTCGTGGAAAAGGCGTTGGAAGCCACCTCTCAGCTGCACGATTCTCTCCATACCCCTCTTGTGGACCTCCAATACGGCGAAGTTGCCATGGATGACCTCACTGTGGAGGAGTCTTGTTAGGATCATGATGGTTTCGTCATTCAGCTGCAGGTTTGGGTCGCCCAAGCTCTGATTGAGCAGACGGACCGCCTCCAACTTGACGGCAGCTGTGATGGCACTTTCTCGCGGGAGGCCTCTGAGCACGTCGAGGCGCGAAGAGGCCATGCACATGCCGGCGAGGAACACGTTGCTGTTCTCAATGGGAGCAACGCGGTAGATGGTCGTTGCGAAGTATTCAACGCCTGCACCCGAGTCAGCAAAGCGGCTGAGGGGGCCCGGGCATCACGGCTGGGCGGCGCCGCGGATAGGCAGCTGAGGCTGGCACTTACAAAACTTCTGCAGTTCGCGCACATGCTGTCGAGGTGCGGCAAAGCCGGGCAATTGGCCGAGGGGGTCCAGGTGCGAAGCGAGGCGGTCGAGCAAGGTCAATGCGAGGTAGTTGTCGTCGTCTTCATCATCGCCCGGGTGCCGGTCTGGCGCCGCGGCGGTGGTGCCAAGCTTGGCAGGGGGGACAGCTGGCAGCCGCGCGCGCTCCTGCTGGTGGGGAGGTTGAGGGCCCTTGTAGAGGTGCACGACGGGGAATTGGTCCTGGCCGAGGGTGGCGGACAAGCTCTTCTTGCGGGCGGCGTGGTCGTACATGACATGCGAGCGCACGGCTTTGCGCACACGATCGTCGCGGAACTGGCTGGGGTCGGTGGAGTTGAGCCAGCGCAGGCCCGGCTGGGCTGGCGGAGGGCGCGGCTTGCGCTTCCTCTTCCTGGCGGGCTTTTTGGCAGCATTCTGCTCGGTCTCGGGGCTGGCTGCAGAGTCGCGGGTCAGTGGGCGGCGGCAGCAGCAGTCGCAGTGGGACGTACTGGACTCGCGGGCCTGCGGGAGGGCGAGCTGGGCGACGGGCGGCACGGGAGGGGGGAGCATTTCGGCAGCAGAGCCGCTCCTCTCATGGCTCCGCGACACACAAGGCATGTAAGCGGCGACGCGACACAGCTGTCTGCATCACGGCGACAGGATCAATTGGGCGGGAAGAGTGCTGAAAGCAGACGAGGGCCGCACAACGAGCCCAGGGGCCTGTGTCTGAATCAGCAGGCGGGCGGCGGACGCTGGTTGCTGGCTCCAGGGACGCGAGCTAAGTGGATGGTGTCTTGTACTGCGGCCGCGTTTGGCAACAGGACAGCAGCCTGCGGGTCACGTGCAGGGGCGGAAGGGGGTCCGGCTTCCGCTGGAGCTAGCACCACGCCACAATGGCCGCCGGTCCAGCGCGCGACACCTCAGGCAAATCACACGCCGCAGCCACTTTCTGTCGCCCATCTATCCCTCACTATACTTGCAGCTCCCTCGTATCGCCAAACTGCCTCATGCCCAAGAGCCCGCGGCGCGGTAGGTTTATTCCACCCGCCCGCTTCTGGCGCCAGCGCGCCCCAGTCGTCGCCACCAGCTACAACGCCTCTGCCACGCGCGTCTGCAGCTCACGCTCGTGCCTGTGCTTCCTGCTTGTGCTCACGCCCATTTTCATGCGCATGCTCGCGCTCCTGATCCTTTGGCGCGGCCTGCTCCTCCGTCCGCGCCTCGAACAGCGGCAGCACGCTCCGATCGCTTGGCCTCGGGTTAGCAGCAAGCCTCAAACACCAGCGATGCGGGATCGACCTACTCCAAACGCAGGTCTGGCAGCAGCCACGCCCCCACGAACAGCGGGACCGAAATCGCGACCGCTGCGATCGTGATGTGCTTCATCACCTCTGAGTACTGCTCAACTCCATCAGCAAGCCGCGCCCAACGCCGCCCCACAGCCAGACAGACCTGTGGGCCAAGCCTCTCCCGCATAGCTTGTTCCCACTTACCGCTAGGTTGACAGCATGTCTTGCGGGCGTCCCCAGCTCTGGCAGAACGCCGGTGATCGACTCGTACAGCTCCTCAATCGTCGCTCGCGGCGTCTCCGCTCCCATGTACTTCCTGAGCGTGTCCTTGAATGTGTTCGTGTAGATGCCGCCAGCAATGCAGCTGCCCACGGCCGAGCCGAGAAAGGAAGTCAGCAACACCAGCGCAGACACCTGCGCCAGCTCCGCGTGAGGCACCGATATCTGCGCCGCCACCACGATGATCTGCTGGATGAAGCCCGTTCCTATGCCCTGGACCAGCTGCACGCTAAACAGCTCTGCCCTGCTGTTCTCCGCCCCCCGCAGCCTAATCATCGCCCCGTACCCGACTACGCGGATCACCACCCCCGCCATGATCAGCCATTTGTACCGCCGCGTCTTGTACATGATGGCCCCGGCCACAATGGCAAATAGGCATTGTGTGACGCCGTTGGTGTAAGCCTGCGTGTCATCCGCGGTCAGCGGCCTTGATTCAGGAAGCGAGAGTGGCGGGCCTACCAAGAATGTGGCGTCTCTCGCCGAGTATTCATGCGTGACCACGGCCCACGCATACAGGTAAACCTAGAGCATGTCACACTTTTTTCAGCCTTGAACGTGGAGATTGGCTTACTGACATGCGTCGCGCTGAAGCCGCACGTGTCCACAGCCCCCATGAGACCTGCGATTACAATGGTACCGTTCTTTCCGTAGTGCACAGGCACGACAGGGTGCTTGGCCACGAACTTCTCATACGGAATGAGCGACGCCAGGAACAGAACGCCCAGCACTATTAGTGCGTCCACCCATGGCGTCTTCCACTTACTTGGCGTCGAGGCCGCTAGCGTGAACGGAAGCAGGAGCATTGCAAAGCCGCCGCACAACAAGATCATGCCGCCCAAGTCGATTAGCGAGCAGAACTCATAGACTGTCAGCTTCTTTTTCAGGATGAGCCCGGACTTGCCGGCCTTCCGCTGAAGGAACAGGAGTGCTCCAATGATGAAGCTCGAGGCAAAGGGCATGATGACGGCAAACATGCCAATGCCCCATCGCCAGCCAATGCCATCCGGCGCAACAACATCATCGACGATGAAAGCAGAGATCCACGGCGTGATGAGGAAGGGAAAGTACATCATTCCCAGTACGAAGCCTCGCCATCGGGGTGTTGAGATGTCGGAAAAGACGATCTGGTCGAGGATTTGGGTTCCGGCCTGGCCCACTGCGTAGAACACTATGCCTACGGCGTACGCGTTGATGGTCTTGGATGATGCGAAAAGGATGTAAGCAAGTACGTAACTCGAGACGGTGATGAGATACGTCTCTCCGCGTCCAATGACATCCGATATCTTGGCAATGGGAGGCTTAATAATCGCGGAGATCTAGTTTCCATTCGAATTAGTGGATTTGTCGAGTAAGTTCCAGGCACAGACATACAATGGTGAATGCGGTGCTGAGAGTGCTTAGCAAGGACAACTTGTTGAAACTCGAAGTAGCGTAGTTCTGATAAGTATTGACCGTGGCATTATCCAGCTCACTACGCCAGGTCAGGCACTCCGAGCAGGTCGATTTATATCGAAGTACTTACAAAACGATCATAATCATCGCCAGGCCCAGCCAGATACAGTACTTCCCGTACTTGCCGTACACTGCCTGTATAGCTTCGACCTTGGCAACGCCCACCGGCGCGCCCGCCTCCTGCGAGATGGGCCTAATCTCGACATTCGCCTCGAGCTTCCTCTCTCCATTACTCGAGGCTCCGGTCGGCCTGGTGTTAACGGTGGTTAAGGCCGCCTTCGGTTTGGAAGAGGGGCGCAGCTGCCTCCGCGCGACATCGGTGAATCTCATCTTCTTCGTTTTGTTCCTGACAAGCAAGCTATTTCGCAAATACAATGTGGACTCTACCCAGGCCTGGCTTGTCGCACCAGAAAGCGGAAGGCTACGGGAAGGATGAGGGCGCCGGCACAGCTTAAGATTCTACCCTTTTCCTACCGGGCTCCCCCTGGCTTCCTGCACCTAAATTCGGACATCGATTACTCGATCTCGTCCGTCCGTCTGATTCTCTGCCCCTTCTAAAGAAAAAAGCGCGATATGAATCATGATAACGCAGGAGACCTGAGCTGGACGCACTCAACTCGCGCGGCCGGGATGTCGTTGATAAGCTTGCATGTTCTTACTCGGTGCCGCAGCTGGTAACCGGAAATAGGGCAGTTGGCCGCGACAAGCCAAGAAACATGCGCAGAGCGAGGCATGAGTTGTTTGCGCTCCCGATCAGCTGCTCGGCAGAGGACTCATTCTGTGGAAGTTGAGGAACCGGTCTTCCAAAGTGCTCACTTCCAACCTTCTCTCATTCTTTGCCTGCGACCGGATCCGCAAACTGTGGAGGCCCAGAGAAAAGTGGTACGGCGACGGCCCGGTAATAGCACACTAAATGAGCTTTCCACCCCGCTGGTACAGAAGTGGGGATGGACGGGGGAAGGAGTCGACAAGGGGCCCTCTTTTTTTCTCCCATCGATCAATCACGGCCCCATGATTGGCCGCACTTGGGCAATGCCTTTTTTAAACTCCAGACCAGCATCACCGACAGTTCGTCAAGCCCAGGCATTTAAGGTTGCAGAAGGTTCTTTGCGAGAGCGCCAGGTGGCATCATTCGGTCGTGGCACCTGCGTGCTCATTGCGTTCCGGGTATTGTGAACTCTGGTGGGTAAAGGTGATCTCTCTTCCCCGCGCCGCACGCCTGCATTCGGAGTCACTTTGGTCACCGTTGCCCGCTGCCACAATCACGTGTTTTCTTGCTGTGCCGCTTCCCACGATCTATGCGCGTATCTGCACTCAGATAGCGGTCCCATATCTGATAGCATTCGTCTGAAAATGGCCCTGGCTCGTCAGTCTCCGGCGCCCATCTTGTGTTCTTTTTTTTTGTTGCTCCCTGTTCCAGAGTTTATCTTGGCTAATTTTCCATGTGGTACGCCCGAATATGCATGCGTCCACGACAGCTGTCCCCGGCGCTCCCTCCCTTCGTCTGACCTGCACGGCATGTGCCGAAGTGCACTAATGTTAAGCATTGATAGACACTTCTTGAGGGAAACCCGTAACGGGGCCGCGTGCAGGGCCCTTCATTGCCAGAAATAAAGCAGGGTCGTGAGGGATCAGCGAGGCGCTCTGCTGCGACGGCCCTCTTCTTCGCTGCCCTGATGCTCCCTCGAAAGGGTGCTGACCGACGTGGCATATGGTCCCGGGCAACGGAAGTTCGCCAGTCAGGGAGTACTTCTTCAGGTGCTTCGCTGTACAGATCGACGGTGCAGCCATGGTGCCATGCTATGTTCATGACCAACAAAATGCAGAGAGCCGTCAGCACGTGTTTTGGACAGATGGGGTCGGAGCAGGGGGGAGAAAGCGACTCATCGACTCGCCCCATCGCAGTCCTGCTGTAGCACCACCGCACCCGGGAATATCATTGCAGACTTGGCGGCGTCTTGCAGCGGTGTTACCGGGTCATGCATGATGCCGATCCAGGGTATCGGGTGCGATGTACTGCCTTTGATGACCTTTTAAAAACTCTGAGCGCAGGCATCAGTGTTGCCATGCCCTCTTTTTTTTTTAAAAAAAAAAACAAAAAACCACTCTTTCCACTTTCATATGGCGCGCGAGCTATCTCCATGACCACTAATTTCAACAAACACCCTACCAGGAATATGTACTTTTGGAGATCTATGCGAGCTCGAGTTTCCATTGCCTGCAGGGCGTTAGTGGTGAGTCTACATTCCCCCGAGGATTTTGAAACATTCTGAATTTCTTTTCAACACTCCCATTGCTTTTAATACGTCTTTTGAGTTGCTTCCAGGCAGCCGCTGTACTACACAAGAGTCGTGTCTTCTCTGTTCGCAGTAGATTTCACGGTCCTGGCAGGACCCGAACCAGGTACCGTCCGCTCGGTACTCGGAGCTTGGGAAGTAGATTCTGTGCGTGGCTTGATTTCATTTGGCCAGCCGCGCGGTTTCCCTGAGAAAGCTAGAAGAGGGTGTCAGAGAGGTTGCAGAATTCCTCGAGAGGGAAGTACACGGCGCAACATACGGTGTCCATGAAGTCTCTCTCTCTCTCTCTCTCTCTTTCCTCCCCCAACGCCTTCGGTACCACCCCGTCCCCGCTTACCTCCTGATTTCCCCACTCCTTCCCCAGCGCCTCCCTCACAACTCATGGCGAACGCCCCGCCCCTCTCCCACACCTCCCGTACCAGCCTTGTGCCATCCTCCGGAAGGCGCGACGCCCGCGGCTCGCCATGATTCGCCCTCAGCAGATCAAACCGCACGATTTCGACGTGCGCGACGCTAGGCAGACAAGTCTTGGAAGACGCTGGACGCGACCGGGCCGCCGGGGACGCGGAGAAGAGTCACTGCTCTTTTTCCTTTCCCCCTTATTCTTTTGGCCGAGGAGGTGGTGAAAGTGGTGAAAACAGCCATGGATTCGGTGAGAGGTGGTGGGCGGGGGACGATATATATATATATAGACCAACTTGACACCATGAGTGATTGACTCTAGGACTGGAGAGGAGCCGTGCCGAAATGTGAAAGAGCATGCTACACAGGGACCCAATTGAGTGGTCTTGAAGGTAGTAACACCGCAACGGCGGGTTGCTAGAGATATTAAAGTAGTGGTTTTTCTCGTTCATCATTTGCTTATGTTTCTCATGTACGTTAGATTACAAGGAGTATTATAACCTGTTTTTCTGTGAGTGAATGAATAATTTGCCTGGGTGAAATAGCTATGAAGATAAGTGGAAAGCTGCAACCTGATAGTGCTTGCTGCATACTGCAAGTCAGCAACCCAAAGAGTTAGATGGACTGGAGGCCGCAGGTCGTAGTGTAGGGCTCGCAATTGACCTAGAGACAATGGTTCCGATGACGCGATAAGGAATAATTCTGTCTAACTGCCAATGAAAGATTGTGGTACTTTGGGAGAAATGAGGTGCACGGTGAGTATCAAGAGCAGTCGTACAGCATGCAAAGTATGCTTATCGGAACCAATTTGCTTAATTAGTGCCTGACTGCATTGCATCTTTGGTATCTAAAACGCCTCAGAAGTCACTGCTGTCCCTCCAGCGTTCGTCCCACCCTTCCAGAGCCCCCTCGTATTTGCCGACGCCAGCCTGGACCCTCAGCCTGACCGCGCCATGAGTGCTCTGCTCGTACGCTGCGAGGTTCAAGATGTCGCCCCTCGGGTTCCAGCTCTTCTGTATATTGATTGCGTTGTTTTTTCCCATACGTACCATGGCGTGTTGGTAGATAGGATCAGGGTGCCGATCTGCGATTGAGGTGAAGTCAAGCTGCACCACATTGTTTTCCACGCCGGCATATATCGTAGTAGAAAAGGGCGAAGGCGATGTGAGAGCATATACAGGAGAATTCATCGAGCGGCGATCATTTCGTCGTTGGTTGTGCCGCGTTTGGTTCCGCGGATTCAAGAAGAGATTCCAGCCGTACCGGTTGTTATGCCAATCAGCCCCAGTCTCTTCGCCTGGATCTGCAACAGCAATGAGACCATCACGGGACTGATTCGATGCACCGCCGACATGGCCATAGTAGAATGATCTACCGCCAGCTACGCGCATGTCAAAGAACTTGATCATGCTGTGACGAGAGCTGCCTACGAGCAGCCTCTCTCGTGCAATTGCCTGCAGGGCATAGACCGCACCATCATCAGTAGGATCCCAATAGCACGACTCATATGCAGATGGAGAGCGCATATCATGCACACGAACAATCCCGTCATACCCACCGCTCAGAAAGACGTTTGGATCATCTTTGTTGGAGTGAGGCAATGGCAGGGAGCAGATAGGGTACACGGACGACTGCTTCCGCTCGCCGCTTGTGTTCAAGTCCAATCTGTCAAGAGCACCCCATGCAGTGCCGTCGATGCCAAATTTCCGTATTGGATCCTGAGAAACCCCCGACGGTGTGATTCCATATACGTGCACTGGCTCGGAGGAGGGCCCCAAGCCGACAACGAGCGTGTCAGGGGAGAGAAAGCGGGTCGACCATATGCGACAGACGCTGGGGGTTTTCGGTGCCTTCTGTGCATGGCTGATCGGATCTATCATTTCCGCAGTTTTGTGAACCGGATATAGCGCCAAGGTCGAGTCGGAGAAAGCGGCGGCGAGTAATGGGTGCTTCGAAGACGAGACGTGAACAGCTTTGACGGACCGTCCGTCTGTGTTGTATATCTCCCGCCTCCATGCAGGAGAATCATTGAGCGTGAAGGTCACTAGGTTCAAGTCTCCATTAGCGGTACCAAGAATGACCTGCTCGGCATCCGCATGAGGCGACGCGCTTCTCTGAGCAGGTCTAAGGACATGGACACAGGTTATATCATCTCTGCCTTCGAAAGCGCCCGGCATGCGGAAGATAAACCAGCTGGCCCTATGGTGGTATTGGTCGAAATAATAATTCCGGTCGGCTGGTGAACATCGATTCCATAAATTCTCCGTCATTGGTCCTGACTCCTTGGCGCGGACGAGGAGGTCCGTTCCAGCACTCCACACCAGTATTTCCCGGCGGCCGTAGGCAAATTCGTCAGACAGTTCCTCGTAGGAATCTAGGCTGGGCTGGAAGCCCATTGTCTGGCCTCGTGGGCGTTTCCATTCCGTCAACGGCTCGCCGGTATTCAGAGAGACTATGGAGCCAGTGGGCTCGATGTAGCGAGCGATGAGGGCTTTGCGGTCCCAGTTTCGCGACAAGGTGGTCAGAGAGTGGGCTATGGATCGTGCTGGCTGGTCGACAGCTGGGAAAGAGGGGAATTGGTTGCGGAGGAAGATTTTCCAGCCTTCTTGATCAACGTAGGTATGAAGCTTGCGGCAGGTCAAGGACAGGTTGCGCAGGTCTTGGGCGGTAGACACGAAGGTGAGGGCATGTGAAAGCAGCTCGACAGGGAGATCGAGGAGCGTAGGAGGCATATTTCGGAAGAGGTCGAGTTTGGTGGCAGTTTGGGGTTCGAGCAGGCAACGGCGAGAACGTCATACGCAGACGTTATCGATAAGGCATCAGGAGTCATGATTCTGCCAAGGCCAGCTGCTGCCTGCTCGTGTCGGCCCCACCCAGCCTGACCGCCTCCGCTCGCGCTTCTCCGCACGCACTTCTCGTCTCTCGCGTCCTGCCTTCCTTTCTTCCTTGTGCCTGCGCCACTTTATCCGACCACTGCCGCTTCTCCGCACCACAATTCCCGAACAGTCCAATGCTCGGATAATGTTACACTCCACAGCAACAAATCTCGCGGTACTGAGTCAGTCTTGGTGTGCTTGTGGGTGCCTGACAGCCATTAAGCGAGCGGGAGCGCCCTGCTGCAATCCAATGCAACATAAGACGTCCAGATATGCTTCGCGTGGCTGACGGGAAGCGTGCCGACATTGTCTTGACCTCCACACCGCGACCAATTTACCCGGTGGGAGGAGGCGCTTCGGTATGCATGACGATCATGGCGGGAGCGAAGCTGCCTTGCACCCTTAGGATCGGCGGCTACAAAAGCATGCAATCTCTCTCAAACACTTAGTCGCTTGCGTTTCCACCCGCAAGAGGCATCTTCCTTGCAATGGAGCTCCGCACTCTGCTCTCTCCTTTCTTCCTCTTTGCGGCGCCTCTGGTCTTGTGCTCAACTGGTGAGAGCTCGACATATACCAACCCCATCTTACCAGGCTTCCATCCAGATCCAAGCTGCATCCTGGTTGCCGAATGGAACCATACCACTTTTTGTGCCAGCTCGAGCTTCCTGGCCTTCCCTGGAATTCCTATCCATGCTAGCAGAGACCTCCTGAACTGGAAGCTGATAGGCAATGCCCTGAACCGTCCAGAGCAGCTTCCTGAGCTTGCCAATACCAGTAGGCAGACTAGCGGCATCTGGGCTCCGACCATCAGATATCACAAAGGTACATTTTACGTTGTGACAACTCTGGTCCATGATGATCGAGACGCTTTCGATCCACAGCGGTGGGACAACGTCATTTTCTCGTCCAAGGATCCTTACGATGACGCGGCCTGGTCTGGTGCTGTTCATTTCGCCTTCGAAGGTTATGACACCAGTCCATTTTGGGATGACGACGGCCAAGTCTACATGACCGCCTCACATGCATACAAAGTTCGGCCCGGAATCGACCAAATGACCATCGACCTAAAAACTGGAGAGACGGGGGAGCCTGTCAATCTTTGGAACGGGACCGGAGGACTAGCTCCCGAGGGCCCACATGTGTACAAAAAAGACGGGCTTTACTACTTGATGGTTGCCGAGGGCGGGACTGGTCTGAACCACATGCAGACGATTGCCCGATCCGCTTCCGTCAACGGTCCGTACGACGCATACCAGCGGAATCCCATCCTGTCAAATGCGAACACGACGGAGTATTTTCAGACTGTCGGTCACGCGGATCTATTCCAAGACACAACAGGGAACTGGTGGGGCGTCGCACTGGCTACGCGCTCAGGTCCAGAATTTTTGACGTACCCAATGGGGCGTGAAACTGTGCTCTTTCCCGTGACCTGGACTGAAGGGGAATGGCCTGTCCTTTCTCCAGTCAGAGGCCGGATGGAAGGATGGCCCCTTCCACCACCAGATCACTCCATTGCGGGGACTGGTCCTTTCATCTCCTCTCCTGATAGCGTCGATTTCGAGCCTGGATCGGCCCTTCCTCTCCACTTCCTACATTGGCGGTTTCCACGCGCAGATGCGTACGAGATTTCACCGCCTGGTCACGACTATAGCCTGAGGTTGAAGCCTTCAAAGCTGAATCTGACATCATACGATGGACAAAATGCCACGGGAGATCAGACTTTGTTGGCCAGGCGCCAAGTTGACACCTTATTTACATTTAGTGTTGATGTCACATTTTCGCCACAACAACAAGATGAAGAAGCGGGAGTAAGCGTGTTTCTAACGCAGAACCATCACCTCGACCTTGGCATTGTGTTGCTACCCTTGCAAAATGACTCAGATATATCTCCAACCCTGAAGCCCCACTTCCGCTTCCGCGCGACAAGCTATGCTGCCGTGCCTGATCCGGTAGTGGTGCCTGTGCCTGACGCCTGGCTGAACCAATCTTTGAGGCTGGAAATTAAGGCATCCAACGTAACACACTACGCCTTCTCTGCCGGGCCGACTGCACATCAGTCGCAGACGATGACAGTGGCCTATGGAGCCGGAAGTCTGGTCAGTTGGGGTTTCACTGGTGAGTGCTCGCTTAGAGGGTTAAACATCGTCTTTTGTGATAGGCGAAGGCTAATACGGCTATTATAGGGACGCTAGTCGGCGTATATGCTACTACTAACGGCGGAAATGGCACAACAGATGCATATGTGAGCCGATGGAGGTACCAGGGTCAGGGTCAATTTATTGATTGAAGGTTATGTTGGATATCACAATCTTTTGATGCCCTTCAGGGCCGACTACCGACGCGAGCGCTCCTGTGTCGAAAATTCGCTGCCCTCGCTCTATTCTTGCCAGGATTAATTAATTATGTCAGTTCTCTGGCAACTCATAACAATAGAACTCGAAAAGTGAAGTGCAGGAAGGGAGCTGGGCGCGTCGCAATTTGCGAGGAGATGTCTAAGCGTACGAACGTACTTGGTACGAGTTAACGATGTCATAAGACGTCAGCTATTCATTTTTTGATCTTGGCTTTTGCTCCATTGCTGAAGACATACTCTTGTCACCACGTCTTTACCAAGATGACTCTTATCGCTTGGTGGTAATTCAAGCCTCGGTAGTCACTTAGCTGCGAGCCGGCTCTCGGCCCATTAATTCCGACTCTACCTGCCAGATTCGGTCGACTTTTGTCGCTGTCAACACCAATGTGAACTACTCATCCTGTCCTCCATCAAATAATTGTCCCGTGACCATCCCCATACTTCCTCCGCATCCTGCATTGCTTCATCCACACCCATGCTCGGATCGACCTTCCGCATCCGACGAAACGCCATGTCGCTCTCGGTCGGCCCCCAGGACTCCAGGCCGAGCCCCAACACCGACGGTTGTCCGCGTCTTATCGATAAGCCCCACCAAGCAACTGACTATGTAAAAGAGATAAAGACAAGAGCGCCTCATTGACAACTCATACGAGATCTGTTTGACTCATCCAAAGTACCCCATCTGCACTCTACCCTTCTTTCCTTCCCTTTCTCTATCTCACCCTCTGATCCCTAAGTTCCCGTTCGCGGAGGCCTCTCATCTTGCACGCCATGCTCAAACTCTTCGCCACCCTCATACTCCTCTCCGCCCTTCTCTACCGCTTCATCATTCAGCCGCTCTTCATTTCCCCCCTGCACAGAATCCCCGCGCCCCACTGGTCATGCCACATCTCGCCCATCTGGATTCAGAACCGTCGCCGCACCGGCCACGAGATACGCACTGTGCACGCCGCGCACGCGTCTCTCGGGCCCATCGTGCGTCTCGGACCCAAGGAGATCTCTGTAAACAGCGTCAAAGGCGGACTGAGCAAGGTGTATGCAGGCGGATGGGAGAAGGATGGGTGGTATGAATTCTTTTCGAATTATGGGTGAGTGCTTTCAATGCCACGATCTTTCTAAATGACCACCATTATCACGTTTGTATAATTGGGTGCAAGGGATCTTGCAGCCGTTCATTTTCCAAAGATTCCGATTGGCACGTCATATTCTTATTTACTCCCCTTTCACAAGCCAAGCTTCCTCGTCTCGCAGGCCATCTAATCTCCTTTCCTTACCTTGTTTCAAGTTTCCGTTCTCAGTTGAATCCTCTATCGCGATCAAGCATCAATCAAACGACAGAAAATTCCCGCGGTTCGAAAAAAAAAAAGAAAAAAAGGTTCCGTATGAGCCGGACCTATACGCGTGTAAGCCCAGAAGGGAATGCTTGTGCTCAATTTTCACTTTTGTTTCTATTTAATATATACCCCTTGTCCTTCACTGCCACACCTCCAGAAACTCTGAAAGAAAAAAGGAAAAAAGCATCCCTGATCACCGAACCACAAATGCAGGGTCCCACCGATGTTCGCTACCACCGGCTCCAAGCCGCACGCGACCCGCAAACGCATGCTTAGCAATATCTACTCTAAATCCACAATCCAGGCCTCGCCCTCCCTGCGCGCCGCCACGAGTGCCATCCTGCACGGCCGCCTGCTCCCGCTGCTCGCATCCCTAACTGCTGAAGGGAAAAACAGCAATAGCAGCAAGCCCACCAGCATCTACCCGCTCATCAGCGGCCTGACCATGGACTTCGTGACGGCCTACATCTTCGGCCTCGCGTCGGCCACCAACTTCACACAGGACGCCGCCGCGCGGGCCCGCTTCCTGCACTGGTACAAGTGTCGGCATGGCTACGCGTTCTGGCCGCAGGAGCACCCTAAGATCACGGCATGGCTGCGGAAGTGGCTGGGCGTGCGCTTGGTGCCGGCTTTCGTGGACGAGGCGAATGCGAACATAGAAAAGATGACGTTGGGGATGTGCGAGAAGGCGGCCGCGCTCCTGGCGCAGCACAGCGACGGGGAATTGGCTTCTACGAAGCCCGAAGCCGTGCCGGCAGTATACGCGCAGCTGAGCGCCGCGCTGGGGAAGAGCGCCGCGCAGAAGAAGGAGAGCGGGGAATGTTCTGATGTTGATGGGGATGAGGAGCGCGTAGAAATCGCCTCCGAGGTGCTCGACCACCTCGCTGCAGGCTTCGACACGTCCGGCATCACGCTGACCTACCTCGTGCACGAGCTGTCGCAGCGGCCGGCCCTGCAGGCCGCGCTGCGCGCGGAGTTACTGACGCTCCCCACGCCACTCACGCCCGCCTCCGCGCCACGCCTACCCGCCGCGCGGGAGCTCGACGCCCTGCCCATGCTGCACGCCATTTTGATGGAGACGCTGCGCTTGCATGCTGCCATCCCCGGCCCGCAGCCACGTACCACGCCTGTTGGTGGCGGCGCGTCGCTGGGGCCGCCTGGCCACGATTTCTCGGGACTGCCGGCGGGCGTGCGGGTGGCGGCCCAGGCATGGTCGCTGCATCGCAACGAGGACGTATTCGCGGAGGCGGAACAGTGGAGGCCGGAGCGGTGGATGGACGGAAAGGGCGGGTTGCTTACGGCGGAGAGCAGCGGGGAGGGAGAGGGCTGTGGCGATGGCGGCGAGAGATACCGAAAGATGACGAGATGGTTTTGGGCATTTGGCAGTGGCGGGCGGATGTGCATTGGCAGTCACCTCGCCATCTATCGTGAGTCATGCCCTTTTCTTTGGTTTCTTCTCATTACACTTTACCCTTTCGCACCTCTCGTTTTCCGCGTGCAGTGATGATATTCCTTGGCGGGAGTGTGCTCTTAAGAAAGGATCTTGAGACTCTTACTTATATGGAACGCGGACAACAGAGATGAAATTCATTGTCGCGGCAATCTACTCGAACTACGAGACCAGCATTGTCAGCGACGACGGCATTCGGCAGTCGGACGCATACACTGCGCCCCCGGTATCCGATGAACCCTTAATAGTAACTTTCAGGCGCGCTCGGTGAGCAGGGCGGGCGGCGTCAAGAGCCGAGTCTATCTTCTACTTTTTATAAAAGGCGTTATGGACCGTGTCCGAAGCTATCAAGTCAGTGATTGCATATCTTAGAGCGGAGTGAGAGGAATCGGCGAAGCACGGGCAGCAAGATTTCCGGATGTGTAGACAAAGTAAAGTTGGATGAAGAAAAGCCAAGGCCAGCGCTGATATTGGACAAAAGGGGTGTCGAGGAAAAGCTCGAGACGTGGGAGACCCCGGAACGAAAATGGACACACGGAATGCGCGCGACTGAAACGGGCCGACGTTGCCGGTCTACATCGATGCCCTGCATGGCTTTGGCACAGAAGTGATAGGGCGAAGGCCGGAGAATGCGTCAGCAGCGCAGAATCTTTTCTCGGGTAGTAAGTTTATTCTGTTGGAGTTTATTGGTCTTCAAGATTCGGGATCCCGAGCCTCGGCGCCTTGTGCAAGGCCGGCGACTCCGCCGAGGCGCCTCGGGGACGCGCCCGCGAAAGGTCCGAAAGCCGGCATGGACGAAAAGCAGGGCTCGAGACGGGATGCAAGGTTTACGATGCGTTTGCCCGAGTCGCGTCGCGCTGCGGCGTTGAGCATTTCCAGCCGGCCGTGGATCGGAGAACAGGCGTTGGGCGCATTTGCAACGTCCCGGAGCGCAGCAACGCCGGCCGGCGCGCTCCTTGTGAGCTAAGGTGCTCTGCGAGTGAGCCATAGCGAAGTGAGCGATGGAAGGTAGCTGGTTCGTGCTGGCCCAGGGTAAACGGTGTGGCTTGCATGCTCACGGCTGGGAAACAGCTCCTGCAAGTAATTGCAGACAGGCAGGCAGCTCTGATTCGCCGCGTCTGGCACGCCTTAGTCGCGGCGAACAACGACGGTGCCTTTTAGCTTTGCGCTGGGCGCTGATCCTCCAGCGGTCTGAGGGCGGGGAGCGCTCACTGCGCGTGAGCTTAGAGATAGGCATTGCGGCGCATCTTGGAGCTTTGTTTGCCCGGCAGCAGAGGCGGCCAAGCGAATAGGAAAAGGCGCGAAGGGCGCGAGTAAGGCTGCTGAGCTAAAGAAGTGTGTCTTCCGGGCTGGCTCTGCGCGTGCAGAGCCTGATATGACAAAAATATCCAAGGACCTGGATGGCCGGTCTTTGCCGGGCGCTGATCTACAGGCGGAGTTGGCGCATCGCGGCTGCGGGCTCTGGGCAGGAGAGACAGTCGGAATAATCAGCGCAGCAGAGGATGCGGTGAGATTGATTGCGAGGATGAGACAGGATGCGGCTGCATCCTGCAGCCGGGTTTTCAGCAGGGACGGCAGTGGGCTGTTCCCATTCGGGCGACACGGCAAGAGGCTGATGTCACTTGCGAGAGTGCTCAGGTCGCACGGCGCTGGGGGGGAGGGGGCGGAGCGCCGGGGGGCGTGCGGGCTGCCCTCTGGCCGTGCCTCAAGCATATTGCGAGGCGTGAATGAGGTTGATGGATGCGGCGGCCCGTCGAGCTCGGAGGGCGATGCAGGGAGGAGGCTGATCGATCTGGGGCGCAGGTCCGTCAACAGCACAAAAGCAAAAGGGCTTGGGGCTGCAGCAGCATCCCCTTCTGGCGGCCACGCTTGCGCGCGTATTTCTTTTGTCGCTGCTCGCCAATGCCTGCCGTGCGGGCCGCGCAAACGGCAGCTCGACGAGACGCGGCGCGAGAAGCACTGGCCCCAGCAGGCCGCGATCTGCCTGATCGCCCGGCGGCTGCAGTGCGACCAGGCCGCCGCCCTGGTCGACGCAGGCCTCTGAAAGCGCTTGCAGAATTCTATCAGCTTTCCGTGCAGCGATCCGTGCGATAGCTCAGATCCCGGCGATGCAAGGCGGTGCTGCCGGCATGCGGCGGCCTGGCGGGCGAGCTGAGGGCGAGGGCGCGTCGTGGTGGTGCGCGCTGCGTTGAGCTGAGCTGAGCGCACGGACGGGCCGCTGTGCTTTCGCGATGCACTGCGATGCCCTCATGTTCGCTGCTCCGCTGGCAGCGAATGGCGGAGATAGAGGAGCGTCTAGCGCCAATTCTGCGCAGCGGACCGGGTGCTCCACGCCCTTGTCCGCTCCCTGCCCTTGGCCTGCGATCAGACATGGATGCGCGAGCGTTGCCGGGCCCCGTGCCCCCCTGCCCATGGCTGGCAACCCGGTGCAAGAGTCTGCCGTTGAACCTTCTTTCGCTGCTGCCCTAGCGCGCGAGATGTGCAGCGCGCTGTGCAGCGCCAGACACGCTGCATCAGTGCGCATATGCCTGGTGCGCTGCCGCCATGCTGATCCGCTCCGCAGTCTCAGGTGGAATGTTACAGACGCCTGGCCTGGCGCGCTCCCAAGCAGCAGCAGCAGCAGCAGTAGCAGCAGCAGCAGCAGCAGCAGCAGTGCGCGCGACGACAACGACCGACTCCAGCGCTATAACTCGCGCCTTCGCGCCCCGGCCTCGACGTCTCCGGCCGCAGTCACAAGCCAGCGTTTGCTCAGACGTCGTCGGTCCTCCTGCGGCCGCGCTCACCACCTCGCCGCAGCGCCGCCGCCGTCGCCGCCGCCGCCGCAACGCCAGTCCTCGTCCAGCAGCACCCCCAATCCGGCGCTAGCAGCGCGGGAAGCGCAATCGCGAGCCCGCGAAGGGATGCACCAGGCCCGGCGGTGGTCCCTTACTTCGCCGTCACATTGCGGCATCCAGTTCAGCGTGCGCCCCGCTTCCCCAGCCCAGCCAGCTCATCTGCCCAGCGCGCGCGCGGCGTGAGGTTGAGGGAGCAAGCAGTGTCAGCCCACAGGGGCCCCGTAGGCGGCGTGCCCTTGGCTAGCATCCCCTATCGGCTGCCTTCCGCGTTCCGCCATTCGTCTCGCGGGCGCTGGCCGATTGCCCGCAGCACCAAGTTTGGTAGCGAAGAATATCTTAGCCGGAGATCAGCAAAACCTTGAGCTCGTCGTGGCGCCGACGAGAACGGGCGAAGAAATGAGCCAGTGATCGCTGCAGGTAGCGAAGCAACCCATCTAAGGCCCAAGCCCGACTCGCTCCCAGGCCAAACCTCACTCCCGACTCCCTCTCCTCAACGGCCTCTGCCCGCCGGCCGGTCTGGTCTGGTCGGCCGCCGCGACACCTCAGCAGCAGCACCGCACCGCACCGCACCGCACCGCCTCGCTCGTTGCGCCGCCGCACGTGGCCCGCAGCCCTTGGTACGGTGCCCGCATCCGTCGTCATCCTCCCTCCCAGGCCCAAGCTTATCCACGGTTCCGGCCTGCCCAGCGCGGGGTTACCAGGCCCGCGCGCCCTCGAGAAGCTCACGCTGCTGCTCTCTGCACGGCTAGATCCGGCAGCCCGACGCCCCCAGCCCTCGCACGACTGCCCCTCCGCACTGGCAGGGAAGCCGCGACCAGAGTGCCGCTAGCACGCCTGTCTCCATATCTCTAAGCCTGCTGTGGGTCTGGCCAGCGTCACTTCTCCCCAATCCTTCACCTGAACATCACGCTTTCTGCTTTGCTCCCCTGGAGCCGCAACCGCTCGTTACCTTCCCGTCGGATGCTTCTTTCCTCTCCGGACTCGATGCTGAGATCAGCCCTGGACACATCACCTCTCCGAACCGTGCTGCTGCTTCTTGTCTCCCACCACACTTTCGCCCACGCTCCACCGTGGCCTCCCAACTGTTCTCTGTTCTCTACTTCTGTCTGCCTGGCCAGTCTCACAGGGCTCACGGCACGGCCCCCTTCCGCCCTTGTGTGGGCCCCATTCACGGTCCGCCCACTTCAATAAGACCCTCAACGGCCTCCGCCCACGGTTTTGGAACAGCTCGCCCAACCACTTAGGATCCTGCTTCTGCGCGCCGGCGCTCTGCTTTCACCCTGCTTATCTGGCCTGAAATACCGCGGTTCCTGCCCCAGCCGGTGCCACCATCTAGAAGTTCCTCAACCGCAAAACGTCTACAAACGTCCTACCCAGGCTTTCTGTCGGCAGACTGCTGCGGAGAGCGCCCTCGCCAACGTTCAAGATGATGCCCACACATTATGGGCCACCCCAGTACGTGCCCATCTACATGGGTGGCCATGCCTACATGCAGCAGCAGCAGCAGCAGCAGCAGCAGCAGCAACCGCATCAGACGGAGATTACGCCTTTGAGCAGGTACGGCGGAGACACGTCGCGGAGTTCGCCATCTCACGACGCCCGACTCCCAGCTGATAATGTCCAACTTAGCAACGATGTCGAGCTCGTCATCCGACAACAGCCCAAAGAGGCTCTCGTCACCATCGACGGAAAAGAAAAGGGTGAGCTTGATTGTGCACGGTCGCGCTGCCGACGCTCAGAACACATGCTCATCGAATGCTACAGCTCGTAAGCCTGTAGATCCGCCGCCGATAATTCAACTCAAAGTCAGATCGCAAGCCGACCCACAAGGGTAAGTAATACACGCCTCGTAGCTCGATTCATTTCTGACAATGTAGCACCAGACACTACATGCAGAGTCCGTATTTGATCATGATCGCGGATCTGTGGCATCCTGAAGAGAACGAAGCGAACCGTGACAAGGCCCTTTCAGGAACCATTTGCTCGTCCCTCCATCGTTTGAAAGATGTTGACAACAAAGGTAGAACCGCCCTTCCGTTCCCCAGATGCCCTGAGCTCGTTGCTGCAGATGTGACAAGTCCCGAATATCCCCTTCACAGAACACTGCCGAATCGCCCCATAAGCCACGTTAAATTCTAACCATTACGACCGCAGATGGTGCATTCTTTGTATTTGGCGACATCTCCATAAAACAGCCAGGAGAGCACCGACTTCGGTTCAGCCTGTTCGACATTCACAAGTAGGTAAACCGTCTGGTACAGACGCGGGCGTGACACTGAATCTATGGAACTGACGACCTGAAAGGCCCGGCGATATGTACGAGTTCGTTACCAGCATCATCTCAGAAAAGTTTAGAGGTACGTTCTACACAAGGCTTCCGAATTACGCAAAGTAACGGTCTTGCAGTGGTCTCGCAGAAGGACTTCCACGGCATGGACGAATCCACGTATCTCTCCAGGGCATTCTCAGATCAGGGTGTTCGACTCAGACTTCGCAAGGAGCCGAGACACGTAATGGGGTGAGTGTTCCAGTATGACCGTGTTGCAAGCCCTCTTACTAATGGCTTTGAGAAGGGGACGTAAACGATCGCCGCCTGGACAAAGCTACGATCAACCGCAGTTCCAACCGCCTACTCCCACGAATCCAACTGCCCTCGCATATCCGACGAGCAGCGCTGTTTACCATGGAGGCTATTCAAGCCACGGCGATGGCTCGCCCGTCAAACGCCAGAGGGTTGACGATGATTCATCGCCGAGGTACAGCGCAAGCCACATTAACTCGTCCCCGTCCACGCAACTTGTGAATCGCCAAGGAAACTATCCCGTACAATCACCTGGCGGAATTAACCTTCCCATGTCAGCGAATTGGGGTTACGGTGGCAATTACAACTACGCGCGGAATTTGGCGATGAACACAACAGGTGCGGGAGAGCTCTCAGGGATGGCGCCTCCGCTCACCAGCTCCTCGATGTCAATCAGGACACAATTCTCTACCGCCCATAACAGCGGTGTTGGGTTACCGCCCGTAACTACAAGAGGTAATAATATATATGGTGGCCTCGACACGTTTGGAGATGACGCACTCACCATGGGATCATCCCATCATGACCGCTCGCTCGATAACCTGCCCGGAGGATCCTCCCACATCGACTATTCCGGACACACTACCGAGGGCATGCGGGGAATGCCTGTCCAATCACCTGTGCAGAACTACCCGTCGAATCTCCAGAGCGGCAGTCTCATGGCGCCATTCGAGGGTACCGGCAGTCGGTCGAGCAGCATACGTCCCGGAACAACATGGCCTGCGTCTGTTCCAGCAAGCCATTATGAGGAACGACGCAACGACGCCCGCAGTCACTACGGCCTCAGCTCGATGCAAAACCCAATTGGAGGTAGCGACGGGCACAGTTCATCGCACCACAGCACAAGCTATGACGACCAATTCAAGGACGGCTATCACTTCAAGGCCGAAGGACACTGAAACTCCCTGTCTTAGTCGTCTTCCTGGCACTCGTAAGTCTTTGGTCGTGTGGGTGATGTTGTAGCAGCTCGACAAGACCTCTGGTGTGGGTAGAAAGTGCAAGAGTGATTGCTTGACAAGCTGGGATCTTGTCGCATGCGTGGTTTTGGGATGATCTCTCGACTTTCGGCAGACATGGAACGATTCTTATACTTCTGTTGAAACTCGACACTTCCACAGTTCATGGAGCAAAGGCAAAAAGAAAGGCCGGGCGGAAAAAAAGGCCGTACGATAGCCAACCACGGTCCAATTCGGAGGCCATCTCTTCATCGCCATTTTTTGCATTCGGTTGGTTCAAGTCTACCATGGATGGCTTCAGTGCCTGGCTTCAGAAGAGGTCTTGTTGGACCGACTTTCAGCTTCTCTGTTCTCTTTCCCAGTCTTTCGTTCTTGTTTATGTCGATGTATGCTATACGGCCAGCTTACGTGCTATTGCTGTTCTACATTCCCTCCTCTCGAGTTGCATTCGATCAACGTTTCAAGGCGTCTACTCCAATGATTAAAAAGCAACCTTATGCATTACCGGAGAATATTGGTTATCGTTCTTTCTAGATTAAGCCCCATGGCAGGCCCGGAGAAATTTTTCTTACACAGCTTCTGTGTTTACTCCTCGTTTTTGACATCTAGTCTCCTCTTGTGATGACGAGAATGGCTATGTCACGGCGCAAAAGGTACCAAAAGGGGTATGTTATGCATTTTTGGACGGCTATGCTCTGGAAATCTCTGCTATTTGGTTGGAAAAAGCTGTCTCGCAATCGTGTAGTGCTTAGCTGTAAATCTTAAGAACAAATCCTCTCTTAGAACTGTCTATTTCCAAACTTGTGTGGGATTGTACGGGTGAAAAGGAACTCTCTAATAGATTCTCTGCTGAAGATCATCCACAACGCGTGTTGCTTGGTGACGTGTTGTGGTTCAATATCAGAACCTTCCCAATCACGCTAGCGGAGGCCTGAGTCTCCCAAGGCCCTTTCATGAAAGTAAGTCATGTTACAAAGGGTAGAGTCCGTCGATGCAGAAACGGTCCGTCAATAAGGTTGAGAAAAGTCGAATTTTTTTTTCTTGCCTCCTTTATTCGCAAATCGTGCCCTGTATGAACCAGAAAGGTTAGAATGATCTCCCTTGCGTAACGGCGTCCATGGCCCAGACCAATCTTGCTTACTTAGCTTAACTTAAGTTCCGCTGTTCTTCTTTCCTTCTGGAAAGTTTCTTGATGAGAATGAGGTCTCGAAATCCGCACGCTGGAAGGAGCATGAATCCTTGTGATCGAGATCAGGCTCGGTCGAGGTTCCGGACGGTATCATATATAAGTGTGCAGACCCAGGGCGTTCTCTGCCACAGAACACATTAGCTTGATCTCATAAAGCAAGGCTATTGTGCCACTTTAATATGCACTCACTGAATCCTTTGCCCGTCTCAACTTTAAACAGCACCGCTTTGTCTGACTGGAGCCGGTCGCCGCTGACTTTCACCGCAGGGGTCTTAAATTAAAAAGGTCTGATGTAGAAAAATATGCTTGCTAATGGATGTCTGCTTGCATTTTGACCAGTAAAAGCACTTTGCGCTCTTCGGCTTTCCCTTTTTGTGAAGGTATTTCTTCTCTTTTCTTTTTTAAAAATATTTTGGTTGTCGCAAACTTGCGGCATGAAATATGCATAAGAGCCCGTCAACATCCGAACAATGACAGCTACGCACATACAACCTACTAACACCGGTTGCGTCCCTGAATTCTGGATCATATGATAACTGTCCTCTTTCCTGGATTTTCGTGGAACTTTTCTGTGGTCTTCCGGACACGTACAAGACCGGTTTTAGGAACAATGCAGCAACGAGTGTGGGCAGCATGGGCAGTTAACTTAGTATTCAAAGCCCATCATCAGACAGAGTTGGCTAGCACATCTCTGGACGGAAACTCCAATTCTACTAACACCCACGAGCCACAACCCCTTTCTTACCCACCGAGGAAGTCATGTTGTTTACGAAGGCCTCGGAGACGAAGTGTCAAGCGTCTATCTTCGTGTTCTCTTCCTCTTGCGTACTTTGCCAGTGGTAGCCTTGCAAGCCCCAAACTCAGATTTGACAAGCAGCACACTAAACCTTTATGCTTAGACTTGCCAAGCATCACGGCTAGGGATTCAATTAACTCAGGTACGTATAGAGAGGCAAGGGAGTCCTGCAAAGATCTTGCGCCATAGCCAATAACTCGAGCTTCTACGAAAGCCATTTTTTCTCAAGGTCAGGAAACAATAGTCTATCAACGCATAAAGCACGAGCCCGAAAACAAAAAAAGAGACTAAAATGTTAACACCCAGAGCATCTAAAAACGGGAAAGACGCAGATAGTCTAAAACAGCCGTCACGTTCCGAGCACCACCCCGCTTTAACTTTCGTCTATTCAAGCATATTGTCCTCTTTTCTGTTTCTGACCGTTCGTGCTCCTTTACACTTCTTTCTTTTGCTCCTTGCCAGTTGTGAAATAGAAATGAGAAGTGTAAATACGTCACCTTCCCTGATCAAGCGCACCTTGTGTCCGAACGACCCAAATCTCAGCCTGATTGCCGAACTTCATCCCTGTCAAAAACGCTTGTTTCTTATTTCTCTTCTCTTCCCTTGCGCATACCTACTGTTCTCTCTGCCTCTTTGCCTCTTTGCCTTCCTATCTCTTTCTCGCTCCCTGTCCGCCAAGTTATTCCCGAAACGGGAAAATCCCACCAAAGATGAGCGCTGTCAACACAGCGTCCCCACGCTTTCACGCGCCCTCCATCAAGGGAAAAACATGCTCCTCTTCTTTCGCCGCCTCCTCCTCCTTCTCTTCCACCCACCCCCCAAGGATCCACCTATGCACACGCAGGCTAGAAGAAAGCTTGTCGAAGTAGTTTTTTTTTTTTCTCTTAATAGATGAGACTTCTCACCCGCTCCAGTTCATCTGAGAAGGTCTTCTCGGGCGCTCGCGGGAAACAGCTGTATCCGATGCCCGAGAAGCCAAATAGAAAAGCTTCGATGCATGGATGTCGCGCGCCTCTTTGCACATCCCGCGTACATGGCATGTGTGCGTTTCTTCACAAAGTGCCCCTGCAGAGAATACGATGATGTCCCCAAGAGGCAATTGTAGCGCCTGCTTGCGCGAAGACGACGGCAATAGCGGCGGTCCCGTTCGAATGGCAAGACCTTCCCCCGGTAGTTGTAAGAGCCGGGAAGGGCTAGAGGCGTAGGTTCATTCAGTTTCCTGGCTCCGCGGATTCCGATTCCGAGGAGACCGTGTTCGGTTTCTCTTCTCTCATTTCCTTTCTTTTTTTTTTTTCTTCCATCCATGCGCATGGCAACCACGGAAGAATGATCAGGCGGAGGAAACATGATTTGTAAAATTTCCCCGAGAGCTGAACACCGAGGTTCCAAGGGTATGCTCCGGAGGAAGGAGTCCCCATCCTAGCGTCACGCCCTACGCAAGGGACGCTTGCGTGTCGGGGAACCAATCATGAGACAAGGGACAAGAAGGAAAAACGAGTTGTCAGAAATTCCGCCCCCGCAGAAAGGAAGAAGAATTCACTCCTCTATCTCTCCAGCATTCCGACATTGCCGTTCAAAACAGACCAAAGAAAAACGTTTATCGTGCCTAAGATTTCCAGAAAGACCCTACGCTATTGGTATACTTTCGGCAAAACACGTCGTCCTCTTCAAAGTTATTGCCGAGGTGACACTTATACTTTAATTTTTTTTTCTTCACCCTTTCTTCTGCCGGGAAGAAAATTGCCCTGATGTGGCGCGTGTATGTATGTACTTGTACAGAGAAACTTGTCGCCAGATGGGCCCTTTCACCCCCTTCCTAAGTACAGTTGACTTAGCACGCTTTACCTTTTAGAGTTTTCGGCGCCAGGCTTTCCTCTTTTCCCCAAGCAAGTCGCTTGAAACAGTAAATTGGGCCTCACGTCCGTTCGATAGACACGCCGGCTGAGAGGATCGAGTGCGTCTATTGGGCCAAAACATGAGTCGCCCTGACTTCCGATGCGCTACGATAGCAGCGATATCGACGCACAAGGCGTTGACGCTGTCACGCGGACATGTATGCTCAACTTAATCTTTAGTAGCATTTACGTCCGGATGACTTCTCCAGCTGCCCACCACTTCCGGCAGCGAACTGCTGAACGGACAATCTGGTTTACCTCGCAGCGTATTCATACCCATACCTGGCTGAGCTTACCCAGCTATATTAAACAGAGTCCAGGATTATGCACCTTTGAAAGCAGTGAGAGCACTGATAGCCATCACATGTCAAAGTAGTAAAAGAGAGCGCAGAGAAATGGAAGGATGAGTAAACATCTCAAGTCATAACAATGAACCCATCAACTAACATGCATTCCAGAAATGCCGTATCCTACGCGCCCCGTCATGCGCTTTTACCCTCTCCTCTCATCTCAACCCATAAAAACCACGCATGTCGGACAAAAGAAGCAAAGTATGGTATTTCCCTAACCCCGCCTCAAAAGTTGAGGATAGAACGTGAAAAGCGTAGAGAAGAAGAAGAAAAAGAAGAAGAAGTGGACCTCCAAAGAAGAACAGGAAAGAAAACGAGAAAAGCAGACACGCGCGAGAACGCCACACCATCCCGGCCGCATTTTTACTCGTGACATGATTAAGATGAAGGAAGGTCGCTCAACAGCAGTTCTGGAAATACCATCCGCCGTAAAGTGAGGAAGCGACGGGCTGAGGCGGCAGACCCTCGATCCTTGACTACATTCAACCCAAAAGACTGAACCCTGCTGATTCTCGTCTATCGATCAGGTTTGTCAGCGACCAGGACGAGGACACGTCAAAGTAACAACAATGCCGAGTGCTTAGACATCAGGATCGTCTTCTCCGATCGCGTCGATATCCCCGTCGGCATCGAGCTCCTCTCCCGCCTCGACGACCGCTGGAACTGTCTTGCCCTTCACTTTCCCCTTCGGCATATCGTCCTCACTCAGGGCCGTTGCCGCATCGTCGCCTTTCTCGTCCTCGTCATCACTCTGCTTCGAAAACCCGTTACTCCGGCTCTTCCCATGCCCCTTCCCTTTTCCCTTTCCTTTTCCCCTTCCTTTCCCCAAGTCGATCTTTTCTTCACTGCCTTGCCGATCAGCGGTACCATCAAGGCCGTTCACTACGATCTCTCCAAGTTTGCTCCTCGTACGACGCGCCGTAGTCGGCATTGTCATCGGCTTGCCTTGTCCAGCCAGAGGCGTGTCCGGCTGGAGGCCACCCAACGTCTTGCCACTTCTCGTCGAGCTCCGAACAGGCGTAGCATGACGTCTCGTGCTGGCAGAGAAAGGCCGACCACGTTTCTTGGCGGCGGTACCCGGGATAGGTGGGAAGACTTCGAAACGGGTAGGCGGGATGCCAGCAACCGGATTGACGGTGATAGGTGTGGAGACTTGATTCGAGACACCGTTTGCTTGGGGAGTTGAGGGATTTGACTTGACTGATTCGGTAGATTTCGTTTTCGGTGTTTTCGGTCTTTGGGGGCTTTGAGGGTCAGTAGCAGAAACAGCGCCCTCTTTGGAGTCATCATCGTCATTATGGTTCTCAGACTGGTGACCGTTCGTGTGCGCGTGCTCGGCTGCCTCCTGCATCTGCACACCCTCTTCAGGCGCGGTCTCTTTCTCATCCTCACCGTCTCGCTGAGCAATTGTTTGTAACGGAGGGCCTTCATCGTAGTGTGAGAGATTGTTGCGTCCCATGACGTAAGGAGTCCAGATAAGGCATTCCGGGTTGATCTGAGGATATTGCTTCGCCTCGAATTTATCAATGTACTGCCGGAAGTACTCGTAATCGAGGCGCAAGGCGTACTTCTTCGTTACCGGATCACGAACGAGTGCCCGCAGGCCTTCTAATGCGGACACGATGTCATCTGCAGTCATTCCAGTCTTCTCCGATATGGTAGAGATGCTAATGGGACCCCGCTGGTTGATGAGCTGATAGCAGAGGATCAGTCGCCAATAGCTCCGGTAGGACACGAGACCCATGTCTGACAATGGTTTCTCAGGGGAACCAGTCTTCTTCTCTACGCGAGTGAGCAAGTAGGAAAACTCGATCAGCATGTGCCCAAAGCCCTTTCTCTGGTGAATAGGGAGGACGAGAATGCAGGAGACGTTGTTTAGACTACTCGGCCGCTTTTCCTTGGAGAAGTAGCCAACGAAATGGCAACCATATTCGTCCGTCTCAGTCATGACATAAAACAGAAACGGCTCCACATCGTAGTAGAGCGTCTTGGATCCAAGGAAGAGTTTTGCTAACAGACACAAGTTCTGGCAGTAAACGGGATTCTTGCGACCGTCAACTTCGAAGAAGGAGAAGCGACCATCGCGATAGATCTCATCGCCGGGTGGATGCTTTGCTGGACATTTGAGCTTGTGCCGCCACGCCACGTAGTCAGAGTTCATGTACTTAAGACAGAATTCGCAGATGTAGAGGACCTTGTTCCGACTGTACTCTTCCGGATATGGTGCCGCATGCCACGTGTCGATCTCGTAACCTCCGAAGTTGATGCATTTGATCTTGCTCGGCGGACCAGAAACCTTTGAGCCGCGACTGTGGTCACCGGCCGTACCAAGCGCGGCGGTCTTCTTCCTCCAGTCTTCTTCCGCCTTGAGGCGTGCGTCCTCGAAGCGTTTCCGATCTGCGCTGCCGGGGAAGGTCTTGCTGGTGTCAGCCTCAGCTTCTGAGAGTATACCGCCGTAGGGCTTGGTCTTGGATTCGTCCATCTCGCGATCGCCAAATCCAAAAAACTGGGTAAAGTTGTTATGCAAGGCCGGGTAGTGGGAGTATTCGGGTTCGTCAGCGGCGGCTTGGGCGGCCCTTTCAGCCCTGCGGGCACGGTCGCGAGCTCGTCGCTTCTTCTGCTTGGCGGTGGAGCTGAGCACGTCACGGAGCTTCGTTGTATCTAAGTTAGTGAAAGCCACGACAAGCTGTTTGTTGGTGGATTTGAGAATGATGGCGCCAGGCTGATCCACCTTCTGCGAGGCGGATCTTCTTGGCCTAGTGCGGCGCGATGACCGAATGGCGTTGGACCCTTCGTCCTCATCAGATTCCTTTTCACCATCGGTCACTGTTGGTTGTGACGCGACACGGATTGCGGCTGGCGAGGAAGCTTCGTCGAAGTCGTCGGCATCAGCTTCGGAAGGAGTCTGGGCCTGGGATGACCGTCGACGCTTCCTGGTTGAGCGCATTGGCAAGGGCTGTTCTTCCGAGTCCGCTTTGCGCTTCCTAAGTGAGCGAGATCCATCCATGGGATCATCCGGGTGTATCAGGGTGTTGAAGACCGAATGCGAGTCAGGCTTATTGGCCCCGCGAGAAGCAGGCAGCAGGTCCCTGGTGAGCTTTTGGGCAGATGAGCGCCGCCTTGCAGCTGGACGCGGCGTCTCTTCTTCCTCATCAGCTTGCAGGTCATTCTCGACGCAGGCGCTGCAACGCCAGTTCTCGGCCTCTGTAAGGTGGTGAGCGAATGTTCGGTGAATTGGGACCGAAGTCCACTGAGCGATTGGCTTGGCTTACCTTCCTCAGTCTTAAGTGAGTTAGCGTCGCGTGCGCATTGCCGATGAGCTGCAGGAACAAAACATCAGCATTGAATACTTTTCAAGCCTTTGGCTCCCAAGCCCTTTTTGGGAGCGTACCGTTGTCCCCGCATACGGCGCATGCCAGATATTCCTCAAACTCCTCACTCGGATCATGCTCTTCATCTTGGCCGCAAAAGCTGTGTTTCAAAAGTCAGCACCAGATCTACATGCTTGTCTGATCAGGGTTATCAAACTTACATGCAGCGATTGGGGTCCACAATCTCTGCATCACCTTCCTCTGCTGTATCACTTTGGCCCTCCCAATCATTTGCTTCCGACTCCGAGTCACTCTCAGCATCCACCTCGCTCTCGCTGCTCTTGGATTCATCCGAGGACTCGTCGAGTACGGCCTCGTCGTCTTCTTCGCCCTCTGCGTCGACGTCGTCTCCTTCCTGCAGCTTGACGGCTCCCACAGGCTCACCGGCATCCTCCTCATCGTCTATCTCCTCGCCCTCTGCGTCAATGTCCTCACCCTCGGCGTCCAGGTCAGAGCCCTCGTCTTCGGGCAAGGCGTGGTTGTGGGCCACATACGGCACAGGCTGGATCATGTCCACATCCTCCTCGTGCTCGGCATCCACGTCGCTCTCGTCGCCCTCGACGTTGTTGCTCATGCCTTGGCCTAACAGCCTGCTTGGCTCGGCGGCCATGGCATACGTTACGACCGAAGCCAGTTTCGAAGCAAAGTACTCCAGGTTTACGTGATGTCCGCAATGTAACAGGCGCGTGCAGATGAGTCTATTGCCCCGTCATCCGGCGTCGTTCGTCGCGCGTGGGCGGGTCGGGGTCGCGTCGTTCGCGTGGCTTTCTGGCTGTCGCTATGCGCCCCGACGCCTCAGCTGGGCTTGCCGGTCGCGCATGTAGATAGCCAAGAGGCCCTTGCAACCGGTGAAGTTCGGCGCTGTGATGCTGCGTGTCGGTTTTGGGGGGCGTGAGGATGGATCGGCGGCGGCGGCGGCGGCGGCGGGTGGGCGGGCGCTGGGGTTCGACGCGTCGGTCTTGTGCCAAGGGGTCCTTCGTGGGAGGCAGAATAGCAATTTCTGCGATTTGTTGAGAAGCAGATGGCGCGGCGACACCGAAACCGTAGCTCTCGCGCGCGAGAAGTGCCGTGGGTGGATGTAATGACCCCTTGTGTTGGTGTCTTGGAACGGAGAGGTGCTGGCTGGGGCAGGCACGGGCCGTGCGGCCGGCCAATTCGAACCTCCGCTTCAACTGCGTCGCGGCTGCAAGTCGCGGGCGAGCGTGCATCACCACCTCGTCCAACAAACCCTCCCAGATACCGCATTGCGCTACAACCCCCACCTGACACTCAACATGCCCGTCCCTTTCGAGGCCCTGCTCCCCTACGGGATTATGCTGGGCGTACGTGCATTCGCCCGCCCGAAGTACCGACCCTACGACTGACGCAGCTCGACAGTTCTTCGGCCTCAGCGGCGCTGGTATGGCCAAGCTCAGGACTCTCCAGAACGGTGGCAAGCGCGGAAGACACTCTGTGGATGCTTGGGATAGGGTGAGTCGGCCAGCCTTGTTGCATTGATCCTTCGACAGCTTCACTAACGCCCAACAGCAAAGTACGGCCCGCTCATCTTCCCCTCAGGTTTTTGGCATGCGGATACTGAACGACAGCAGTGATGGAGCGCGACCGCAGGTTGACCGGCTATCTCAGAGGCCAGACCGATATCCCGCAGGCACCGGATGGTTTCGAGCTGAACAATCCCTGGAAGGTAGGCGTCGCCCCAAAGGTGTGGTCAAGAATGGGTGCTGAATTCAAGTGCAGCTCGAGAAGCGTTTCCTGTAAATTCTGTATCATGGCGGATCAATTTCGTCACTTTCCTCAACTCCAGTTCTGCAGACGTCAATGTGATAGATTACATGTTGCAGTCATACACACCGTGTACTGGATGTGCGGATATGCTCAGACCGGTTCGGAGAGCGCGCGACAACAAGTTCTGGACTAATACTACAGATAATCGCAAGCCATTCAGTCATTGCTTCTTGACTTTCGTAATGAATTGATCCATGTTTCCAACGGCGCAATAAATGCCACCGACAAACAGCAGACCGATGCCCTATTTGATCTCGGACACCAAGCCCTTAATGCCGGACCGTTCTGTCTTACTCAAAACAATGCCAAATACCCTATCGAGAGCTGCGATACGATCTTCCTCGGTCTTAAAGGCCTGCTGTGATTCAGTCTTGCCTTGGATCCGCAGCTTCAAGTCGTCTTGTAGGATCATCGCTCCCACCAGCTCCGAGTTCTCTGGTGAATCGATGACCATTTTGGCGCACATGACTTTCTGCGTGAACCAGATCTTGGGGCTGGTGCTCGTCCAGTAATTCATGACTTCGTAGTCGCGGGGCATGAATTCCAGCTCGGAAAAACAGTACATGTCCAGCCAAGGCAGCTCGTTATTTATGCGGTGCTGGTAGACCCAAAGCCTTTGGTTGAGATCGGTATTCCCGTCAACGTTCTTCCAGACCAACCGCATCTCGGCCGGGGCGATCTGGGTGGAAGTGGTGTCGCAAGCATTTCTCTCCAGCCGAAGCGGATGGGTGGGGCCATTTGGACCGAAACCGACGTCGATCAAGTATTTGTGGGTTCCAATGGTGACCAAATTGACCATATGCGACCTTATCCGCCGGGCTCGTTAGCCAATGGTTGGGTGTGCGTATGTAAGCAGACTCACCATCCGTCAAAGGGAGCTTCGGGACCAGCTTTGACTCGCGCGCCGGCGGAGTAGATCTGGTAGCCGAGCGATCTCAGGACTATATTGTGGACAAGATTGTTCTCCATGCAGTAGCCGCCCCGGCCCTGAGTCTGGACTTGCTTCCTAAAAAGCTCCTCGGGATCCAGCGAAATTCGGCGATGCGGTGAATAGTGCAGGCTGAGGTTCTCGAAGGGAATGGTGGAGAGGCTCTGCTTCTGCAGCATGGCCAGGTACTCCAGCTTTTCCTGGGGACTCAGCGGCGTCACATCGTACTCGCGTAAATTGTCGGGCAAGCAGATGCGGTCAAAGTACTGGCGCAGCTGGGCCTTGGTGTAGCGCGGGGCCTCGGCCATGGTCCAACCGCCGTAACTCGATGGGCGTGTGGGAATGTTCTTGCCAGAGTCGTACCGCTTGAGAGCGCTCTTCATGACGGGCGAGCGGGCGGGGGCGCTGATGCAATGACGGCGATGGCGTTACGTTTTGGCGGGGCACGACAGGAACCGACAGGGCAGCGATGGGCAGACTGGAGCCGAGTCATGCGCGAGTTGGGCAGAGGCTTGTAGATGCGATATAGAGGAGCAACGTTGTGTCGGAAATACAGGTCTTGGAGGACATGGGCGGATGGCGGCGGAGCTGGAGGCGTGCCGCCATCCGCAGAGGGCCTCGATATCGAAGCTCACCAAGTGGCTATGTTGTCCGATCCGGGGCGGACAGGCGAAGAGATGGGATATCCTGGCTTCGCAATGTATTTCTGACCGCTGACGCACAGCAGGCCCCGGTGGACGAACACCTCTAGGCCCGGCAGGCGAACGCTAGACCGGGACCCGGCCGCACCTCTCCGCAGGTCTGCGATGGCCGTTGAAACACCTCGCGGGATGCTCCACGTTGGCCGGGCGGAGCGTTCGCTTTAAGCTTGCGGCTGACGGACGGTGCCAAGAGAGACAGAGAAAGAGAGAGCGGCAGGCGGAGATCGTCGCGCTCTCATCTGCAGCCCCTATTGGAACGCGGCTGTGGCATGCACGCCTCTTTTCAACCCACTAAACGGACGACTACGCCTCTGTATAGTTAGCAATGCACCGGGCCCCTGTTGCGCGCATGAGGTTCTGAGCCCTCTGTTACTCTCTATTTCCACTTGGTCTTTTTCTGTTGCTTCGCTCGTTTGTCTCGCTGTCCCTCGTAACCGCCAGCCCGGCGCGCCACGTTCCAGTCCCTCCTTTGCGCTTGCGCCGCGCGTCGCTAGGCCACTACTAGCTGCTGTCTTCACTTAGAGCGCCTGCCTGCTCTTCCCCTGTCGCTCTCTTCCACAACCAGTTTCACCATGCAGAGCAGTGGGCGCATGTCCTACGGCCAAGATACAGGTTTACAACCTCCCCCGCCGCTGAACTTCGGCTTTCCCTCCCCGGGTTCCTACACCGCTGGCAGCCTCGACTCACCCACCCTCGGGAGTTCAGTGTACAGTCCCAATCCCGCCGTTCTACCGCGCCCGCCCGCCGACATCCTCGAGGAGAACTACCGGAGCGCCGTCAACGACTCCTACACCGAAGCCGCCAATCGCAATGGCAAGCCGCGCACTTCGCATTCGCTGGACCCCAATGACGCCGTCGCCATGCATCTGCTGGTCGAGACGGCCGTCGGGGACAGTCTCGGCTACGAGATATTATCATTCGAAGAATTGGAGGCATTGAAGAAGGAGCGTACCACGCTGACCTCTAAGATGGAGGCCGTCGGCCAGAAGCTGGCACTGGAAACAAAGATGCGCGATGCTGCCCAGTCCCTCAGCCGCTTGAACGCGAAGCGCCGCGGCTCCAATGGCGAGAGGGTGCACGGGCGGAGCTTCAGTCGGTCTAGCCAGACGAGCAATGGAAGCAACCCCGACTCTTCAGCGAAGAGTGAGGCCGAGTACAACGCGAGCGCTCAGAAGTGTGACAACCTGTCGCGGGAACTCTGGCAGATGGAGAGGAGGTATCGGCAGATTGACAACCAGCTGCTCAGGCACACGGCTGGAATCCTGCAGATGACGCACAAGGGCCCGAGCAAGCGCAGCCGGAGTAGGCAATCCCTGGTGAACGGCGTGCAGACAAATCGTCCGGACAGCCCCGCGAGCATCTATACCTACGAAAATGCCGGAGCGAGGAGTCCGGTCCGCTACGACGACAAGGACGCATTTGATGAGCGGAGTTTGTACAGGTCGCCAGAAAACCTTGACAAGCTGGTGGACGCCCTGAAGCATGGCAAGGCCCTTACTTCCCGCCCCGATGGCCTCGGAGACGTGGACTCGCCCATGAGTACTGACACGTTAAAGTCTGTCGACAAGCGGCTGGAGGACCTGAATGACCGCCTACGTCAGCTGATCATCCAAGCCAATCCCGATGCAAACAAGGAATACGATGCAGGCCCGACACACCGGGCAGACGCAGGTGGTGCGGAGATCGCCGCCAACATCGAGGAGAAGTTGGACTACCTGGATCAGGGTCTGCGTGACATTGAGGCCGAACAAAGCAACCTGCGCACGCAGAAAGCCACCTCTGGCATGGATGAGCGGCTGGAAAGCATCAACAACCAACTCTTCCAGCTCGTCAGTAGAGCACCCAGGGAAGGTGCCGATGAATTCCCTCCGCCTCCGCAAGAAGGAGCTGAAAACCAAATCAATTACGTCGAGGAGGCCCTTTACGCTATTGAGCAATCTCAGCAAGGCCTTCTTACGCAGCTCGACGAAGCCCGCAATGCCGACACTTCCGAGCTCACGGCATATTGGAAGGAGCAGGCCACGGAGTACGAGAAGGTCTGCGAGAGCCTTTGGGAAATGATTCGCACCGGGCATGAGGAAGCCCGCCAGCGGAAGTTGCAGCGCAGGAGAGTTCTCGAGGCCGACCCGGATGCAGTCTCGGATCTGGGCGAGATGTCGCCAGACGAGGACCCAATGCCGGAGGAATTCACGCTCAGTCGTTTCTCAACCCAGGTTCAGGACATGTACCGCAGAGCTTCCGGGTTGAAGGAAAAGCAGTCGATTCTCCGCCGCCAGATCAAGCAACAGCGCGAACTCAACGAGAAATCGGACGCCGAGAAGGAGGAAGAGTTTATGCGGTTGCGCAGCGAAATCGACAGGCTTCGCCATCAGCTTCATGCGAATTCTGGAGATTCCGATGCCCTGCAAACCGCCGAGGAGCGTGTTGCGCAGCTCGAGGCAGCTTTGTCTGAAGCTCAGGGTGAAGCTGACACTAAGATTGCTGAGCTCAACCAGTCCCTGGAAGCGGCAAAGGCGAGCGAAGCAGAGGTTGCTCGTACCATTGAGCAGAAGGAGGAGGAACTCGCTAAGACGGACAAGGAACTCCGCGAGCTGGAGGGTGAGGTGGTACGGCTGCAGACGGAGCTCACCATGGCAAAGGCCGAGCTCGATGGTGCGTACGGCACAAGGGCGCAACGGGCTGCGGATATCGCCGCCAACCCGGAGGTCAAGCGCGAGCTGGAAGAGCTGGCCAAAGTCAACGCGGAACTTACGTCAGAGGTTGCGCGGCTCACGGAGGCTCACGCGGCTGCGGCTCGTTCGGCCAAGGATGTGGCGGAGCGGGAGAAGATGCTGCGCGAGGAGCTCCGCGATACGATCAGC
Source organism: Macrophomina pseudophaseolina (assembly GCA_022204955.1). NCBI lineage: Eukaryota > Fungi > Ascomycota > Dothideomycetes > Botryosphaeriales > Botryosphaeriaceae > Macrophomina > Macrophomina pseudophaseolina. The sequence goes on from JAJJID010000051.1 coordinate 121,418, forward strand.
GAATTCGAGGAGATGACGAAGGTCAACGTTGAGAGCGAGAAAGAACGCGAGGGCTTGGAAAGCGTCATCGACAATTTGCGTGAGAAGATCGAGTCGTTGGAGGCGCAGCTCTCGGACGAGAAGATGCGCTGGCTTGGTATCAAGAGCCCCGCCGCTATCCCGACACCCGGCCCCAATGGCACACCGGGCATGGTTCTTGCGGAGACAACGAGCACCAAGGTTTTGCGCGAGGAGTTCAGGAAGATGATGAGAGAGACGAGGGCAGAAGCCATAAAGGCCTTGAGGGTAAGCAAGCAACTCCTTCACTTTTGCTTACTGGATATGCAAAACTAACAACGCTTCACCACACAGGCTGAGCAAGACGAACGCAAGAGGCTGGAACAAATCCTCAGGCAGCTGAAGAGGGAGCAACTACCACCTCCTAAATCGCCCAAGTCCGGATTGAGCCGGAGCATGACTGCAGCTTAAAAAAAAGTTCCCTCGCAATCACAACTTAATGTGTATTTTCTTCTCGTCGCTACCTCTTATACATTTTCTTCTACCGTATCAAACCTCAACGACCATACGAATGGGAACCACGAAACTGTGCCCGGCAGGCTCGGATGATACGCCGCTTTTACACCTTTTATCTTTCCGGAGTGTCCCTTTGCTCCTTTCAAGAAAACGCATTGTTTCACTTGCATTCAGGAGGGCGTGACGGCGCTGGCATCTCTTTGCGTTTTCATGAGAGACCTTTTTTTTTGTGGTGGTTGTTTTTGGGGGGGTTTGGTTTCGAGAGTTTGTTCTATTTGGAAAGATCTTTCCTGCGAGTGGCGAGCTCGGAATCCCGGTATGTCGCAAATACATCTTTGTACGTACGCACGAGCAGTTGGAGCATGCGAGCGAATATTGCGTCTCCGTTTACCAGTCGCATCTGCAGGACTTTGCTTCCATGCTCGGGTGGTCTGTTGCCGAACTGTCTCATAGACGTCCAGGCTTGTGGTGGATCTTGTCTTCTCATTATACCAGTTCGTGTCTTGGGATACTGAGTTGGTTTTTTTTTTTTTTTTTATATATTTGGTACTTCATCTGTTGACTTTTACTCCTCTAAGACTACTTTTCCTTCGTTCTCTTTTTGGTATCCGTTTTGTGGAAGACAGCTTCTTTTCATCGATCGTATACCCCATCAAGCTAGGACTCAGAACTGCCAATTCCAATGATAGTTTCCTCAAGACTAAGACGTGATCCCTCACGAGAGATTCTTGTTTTTACACATGGCACGAGTGAACATATCGAAGTTAAGGGCTGCATTCGTTGATTACGCATTTTGCCCCTCACTTCAGCTCTGTATTCCACACAACATTTGTACTAGATTTCATTGGCCCCCAAGCTGCTTAAGGCAGGCTGCCGCCGGAGTCTGCATTCCAGGTGTGTCGTCGGAGTACAACATTGCAGACGGCGCCAAGGTGAAAGAGACAGAGCGGTTGCACGGACGGCCACTCCTAAGACACGACAAGCTTTTGTGGAGCCCGATAAGGCTGAGAACAAAAAGGGATTGCTTTCGATTCCCGAGCGGCCTTATGCTCGACGTCAGCGCAAGCCCGTCCAACGACAACAAAGCCTGAGGCGCGGTCTCCCCTCCGTTTTTCTTTTAGCGCGGACAGTGCGGGCTATTAGCAGGGGTTGGAAAGCGGCAGTGCCGGGTCGCATTGCCTTAAGAGACAGGGATCGTACAGTTATTGCGGAGGGCGGTTGGGAGCATGAGCGTGGAGGACTCGGCTGGTGAGACTTTGATGCAGATGCAGGCTGCACGCGTGCCGTGTCTGGAGGGAGGCAAGGTATGCGATGGCGGGTGCGCCGCTCTGGCATGAGAACAGGCATACGTGCCGATGATTCCTCCCGCTGTCTTCCCGGCTGTCTGCAGGACGAGCAGGAAGACCGGGTAGGAGAGGGTGCGGGAAAGTCAGCCGCGGCTGCACAGGTGACAGGCTACGTTCGGGATCAGCATGCGACCGACAGGGCGACCTTCCGCTTCGCGACAAGCAGGCGAAGAGGCAAAACGCGCCGCAGAGGCTTTTCGGGTGGCCGTTTCAAGAGACAGGCTGAGCGGGCACCATGATTGGCCGCGTGGGCGGTTTCAAGTTTCACGCGCGCGCCGCCTCGTCCAATCGCCCCCAGCTCTTGACTCTGCCTCCTCCCCCTTCGGCCTGACGCTGCTCGTTACCAACAGACATGTCAACGCGGCGGCTGTGGCCCCAGAGCGCTGGCCGGCCCGCGCCAGCCTTGGTTCGCGGCCGCGCCTGTTAGTAGTTGCGCTGTTGTATACAAAGCTTTCTCTTACCCCGGCCTGCCGCGCCGTCGTTTGCTTCCCCATTCCTTCCTGCTTGGTGACTGAATAATGCCACGCACCCCTCTACCCTGCCATTCACTTCTGCAATAGCTATCTGCCCAGGCCAGACAGCTCTTTCCTTAGGTCTTTTGCCTTTCTGCTACCACTCTTCTTTTTTCCTACTGCTGTCATTTTCACCAGCCCACACTCTCTACCTCTGTTCGACACCCAGGCTCCGCGACCATGGCGACCAACTTTTGGCAGCGCGCCTTGATGGCAGCTGTCGCCATCATTCCCTTCGTCCATGCCGCCGGCATCACTCTCAAAGTCGAGGACCCCGGTACGTCAGATCTCTCTTCTTCACCACCTCTCACTCTGACCTCACCCACAGCCTCCATCAAGGCGGCCGCTGCTGTTGCGGCCAACGGCCTCATGAAGCTCTACATCAACAACGCCACCGGTACCACTCCCATCAAGGTTGGCACCTTCGACAAGCCCATCTACTGGTGGGAAGCCGGCGCCGTCTGGGGCGGTCTCGTCGACTACTGGTCCTACACCGGCGACGCCAGCTTCGTCTTCTCCACCAATCAGGCACTCCTGGCGCAAAAGGGTCCTGCCAACGACTTCATGAACGTTGAGTGGGAAAAAGAACTCGTAAGAATCTCCCGCGTTTCACTCCTCCAATTCCTCAAAATGAAAACGAGGAATAAGCTTTACCCCAAAAATCAAATACCAAACTCAAATTGATCACGAAACTGACTCGTCTCCGTCAGGGCAACGATGACCAGGTCTTCTGGGCTCTCGCCGCCATGTCGGCCGCTGAGCAGAACTTCCCCGCGCCGACGGGCAGCGTCGCCAGCGGCACGCTCCCGCAATCCTGGCTTGAACTGGCCGTCAACGCCTTCAACACGCAGGTTCCGCGCTGGGACACGGCGACATGTAATGGGGGCCTGCGCTGGCAAGTCTACAGCACCAACAACGGCTACACGTACAAGAACTCCATCTCCAACGGCGGCCTGTTCCAGCTCGCCGCACGCCTCCACCGCTACACAGGCAACAGCACCTACTCGGACTGGGCCTCGCGCGTGTGGGACTGGAGCGTCGGCGTGGGCGCCATCGATGCGTCGTACAACATCTTTGACGGCGCGGGCGTCGACCAGAACTGCACGGAGTTCGACCGCACGCAGTGGAGCTACAACGTCGCCATGTACCTGTATGGCGCCGCCGCCATGTACAACGCCACCAACGCCGCCGAGCCCTGGGCCACGCACACGCGCGGCCTGCTCGCAAACGCGGCCAAGAACTTCTTCTCCCCGAGCGCGAACGCCACCGGTATTGCCTTCGAGCCCGCCTGCGAGCCCTACGCCACCTGCAATACCGATCAACTCTCCTTCAAGGCCTACCTCGCCCGCTGGCTCGCGAAATCCATCGTCCTCGCCCCGGCCGTCGACAACGGCACCGTCGCCCCGCTGCTGAGCGCGAGCGCCCAGGGCGCCGCCGCCGCCTGCTCTGGCGAGGCCGACGGCACCAGCTGCGGGTATCGCTGGGACATCAACGGATATGATGGCAAGGCGGGCGTCGGCCCGCAGCTCGCCGCCATGGAGGTTATCCAGGCGCTCCTGATCCACGAGGCGCCCGCGCCCGCGCAGCAGCAGGGGCAGCAGGTCGGCGCTGCTTCTAGCACGCCGCCTGTGCCCACCACTCCGACGACGCTGGTGACGGCGACGCGAACGCCGACAACTCCGGCCTCGACGCCCTCGGCGACGACGACAACTACCACCACCCCTGCACCGGCAGCGACGAGCACTTCGCCGGGAGAAGCGGCGCAGAAGGCAGAAGAGTCCAGATGGTTACCGCTGATTGCAAGCGCGGCGGCCAAGGCGATGGCGGCGGACGCCATGTTCTGAGTCAGTTGCTTCGTATTGATGAGAAGTTGCCTACCGGTTTTCCATTCTCGTTCTTTCTAGGTCGATGGCTCTGCGCCTGCGAGCAGACTGCTCGCCAGCTCTGGTCTTTTCCTTCGCCGCTATCGTTGGCCTGTTTAGCAGGCGTGGAGGTTTGTTTGCGTAGGGGCGGGGGGAGGTGGGGGCACGGACGTGGAAGCGTGGCTTCTTCTTCCTTTTTTTTTTTTTTGTCGCGGATTTGGTGTATCACGAAAATGGACGATAATTATTGGATGATGGCAAAGGGTAAGAGGGATATAAAGGGGCAAGGAAAGATTGAGCGCGGCGAGAAGAAAGCCGGAAACAAAGAACGAAAAGGCGCTACATGCCTACGTACATATACGCGTACAGAAGGCATCACATACATACATACATACAATACATATGTAAGATACATCCTTCCGGACTGACCGGTTTTTCCCAGCTCTGATTAGCGGAGACGTTCGAGCTGATTGGTATGGAGATTGTTCATAAAATATCCAAATAAACTCTAGAGAAGAAAGGACTGGAAGCACGTGCTCTGCCCCCTTCCCGAACGCCAAAGACGAAGAGTGATTCCCCAGTCACTGGTGAATCGATGGCGGTCGCCACTCTGATGTCCGTGTGATTTTCGCTGCAGAAAAAAAAAATGGGAAGGGAGGGAGGAGGGGAGAAAGAAGAGAAGAGCTCGGGCAAGATACTGGACGAGGAGTGAGAAGGAAGACGGAGGATAAACATCCCAAGCTCCATGACTTTCGATTTCGACTATCACATATACAAGACAAGTTGGTTGGGCTGTTCATTCTCGACACATTATCGCACGCACCATGGGTTTTCTGCACGACGAAAGAAAAAGGTACTAGTGGTAAGCCCTTACTATGCGGTATATTATTGTAACTTCTATTCAGTCTGCCAAGTTGACCGCGAACGCTCAGAGGTATATTTGCAACCAGTAACGGCGAAGTGATGAAATGCCATTATTGAGGGATGATCCTAGTTTGGACAAAGAACAAATGCCATTGTAAGAATGGCGAAGCGGCCAGACGATGAATCCCAGGAGAATTGACAGACCTTTTGCGTTGAAACAAACAGAATGTTCCCCGATAAATGGCCCTTGGGAGAAGTTTTCCCGTGATGGAGCACCGCTTTTGTTTAGTTCTGGGGTTGAGCGTGTGATTGCTAAGATGGTTGGTTTTGTAAGAACCGCTGCTGAGATTGTTGGCGCTGATCTTCGCTTTGCGCATACGATTGGTAATACTGCTGATGTTAGTATTGGCGTTGACCTGGAGGAGGAGACATCAGGAAGGATTGCTCATTATAGCCATGAGGTTGAGAATACGACAGATGAGATTGCTGATAATGATCGCCATGTTGAGAAGAAGGCACAAAGGGGTGATTTTGCCCATCAGAGCCTATTAAGTGATGTTGATGCTGTGCCTCGGCCGTGGTTGCGCCGGAAGATCCAGTGGGCAGTCCGGCTTGGTTGAAATCTGCGTTTGAGCCAGTGTATGGATTGAGATTTATTCCAGCCATATGATTTGGAAGGGAGACAGCGGGCCCACTGGTGGGATAGTTATCAGAGCACAAGCCGTCAAATGATGTAAAAGGGTTGCTGAGATCATATGATGTTTGAAAGACAGGATTGTTCCAAGTTGGGTGAGAGGACGTGCCCCATTCGTTGTCGTGCCATGGTCCACCATTGTCAAAGTCCGACCAAGCTGCTTGGGATGTTTGCTCGAAGGGATCCTTAGAAAAAAGGTCGCTATGTGGATCGGCTGTGCTTCCCTGTTGATACGCGTATTCCATTGTAAGCGGTTCACTGCCACCAAGATCCTTTGACGAATCTGGTTGTTCAGCCTTCGGCCAGACATTCTGCTTGTCCTTTGACCGATCGCCCACACCTGGTACAGACGAGCCAAGTTTTGAGGCCAAGCCGTCGCTGTGCAACCTTTTCGGGTCTAGTTGACCCTGGTTGACCAACTCCTGCCGCAGGAAATCCGGTCCATGTTCAGCCATCTTCACGAGATCCGAAGTGTCAATGTTTTCAAACGGATCGAAGCCTTTGAACTGGTCTCGAGCCTGCTTACAGGCCGCCTGTGCACCCGCATGTCCCACCGCCGCCATCATCGTAAGCCAGCGAAGCAACTTTTTCGCAAGTTGAATGATTGACTCCTGATCAGCCTCTGGATCTGGCATATGACAGACTCCGAATGCCAGCTCCAGCATCAGGACAGTCATAGCCTGCATGAGGTGATGGACAATGCACCACCAGGGGCCTTTTGAGTAGATCCAAACGATATCGGGGAGCTCTGTATCTGGAAGTAGATCACAAATGCTCTTAGAAGCCATGACGCATTCCCTTGCCTTTCGCAAATCAATGTGCTTTGACTCCTCGCCCTGGCTCAGTATCCGTTTATCGATGCGGCAGAGGCAAGGACGATTGAGAATGATTTTCATGCTGTAATAGCTGAATGCTAGGAGAGTCCTTTCCCGCGAGAACGCCTTCTCCTCGTTCTCCGGAAGGATGAATTGATACTGCGCTGGAAGCGCTCTGTACCATTTGTCGGCCTCTTCCCCTAAAGCAATGATTTGGCTCTGTGCCTGTTCCCAAGACTTGGTAACGGTGTGGGCCGAGTACAAGTTGACAAGGAGCTTTTGAGAGATGACTGCCAGTTGTACTTGACAACGGAAGAAGTTTGCAGCATTCGGCGGGGCGTCCAAATCTATTGAACTCTGCTTGCTTCTGCTCAACGGTGGCTCTGAGCCGCCTTTGTTGCCTCTCAATTCGTCGAGTTGCTTCCCACCAGGAGATTGAACTAACTGCATCTCTTCAATGGGCATCGGGGGAGGGACTGAACAGAAGCGGGGATCGAGAGTGGTCGGTCTTCCGGTGATTTCGCAAAGAAGATGTTCAATGTAGTAGAGTGACCACCACACCTTGACCCTTTTTTCCTTGGCAAAAGCGCTCATGGATTCATCAATGTTCCGAAGGTGTAAGCCGAGAGCAATGGCATGCCGACAAGCAAGGCCTATCATGACCCAAGATCTGTTTGACTACAAGTGAGCTTCAACGAGACATGCAGCAGTTTAGCAAATAGCCAAAATTTTCCTGCACAAATCCTCCTGCATAAAACGTACCGGCTGACTTGGCTGATTGTCAAGTAGTAAAAGGAAATTAGCCCGAGGACCTGGATGCGCTGAAGATCAGGGTGGGCTGTGATGACGTCGCCTGGCAGCCCAAGTTGCAATGCTCGAGTGTAGTAGACGAAGTGGTCGCGTTCGTCTCCTTGCCAAAGAGCATTCGTCAAATGTGAAAACATGGCGCCAATAGCAAATACCATATTCAGAATGGAGCGCCAAGTGGCCGGTATGCTCTCTGGGTTCTGCAAGCGTGAGTAATGGCGGAATTGGTTCAAGATATCAGATTTTGCGAGAATCGGCAAGGCGTCTTGGACTGTACTTAGGTAGCAGTTCAAGAGCCTTTTTGCAGTTTCCAGCGGCGGAAGTTCATTTTTATCCACATGGTCGAGCGTGAGAACGCTTTCCATATCCAGATGGTAGGTGAAATCAGCCATAGAGGCGGCTTGCTTGTTGCCGACTTTTTGCCGTGTACGGGCGGCACTCATTCGATCTAGCCTGGCCTCCTCACTATTCCCCGGCAGACCATACGGACCTCTACTGCTTTCATAGTTGCTCTGCTTCTCACTTTGAGCCTGCGAGAGACGGTGTGCCCAGGCAACCTCTGAGTTCTTTCCAACAAAGCCGGTTGCCCTGGCTCTTTCACTGCGGTTGAAATCTTCTGCAGCGAGATCGACGGATTCCTCAGAGCCGACATCGGCTGACACTTCGGCCTCCCCGTGATCACCATATGGAGAGCGAGATCTCTTGCGCTTTTCGGTAGGAACATGTCCGGACGACCGTCGCCGCCGCTTCGTAGTGGTCGTGTGCCCCGAACGTAAAGACATCGTGTCATCGTCCACGGCCTGGACGAAAGAGCACACTGTCAGTATGCTGCACTATGGAAGCCAATGGCCCATAGACAAATGGTGGGAGCGTGTAGAACAGGCTGGAAAAGGCAAGGCGGGAACGATAGGTAAAGGAAAGTCTACGGGTATACATCTATCTGGCGCATGGCTTATACGAAGCAGAGGGACACGCAGCCTCATACCTCGGACTCAACAGCTTGGATCTTCTGTAGCAGGTGGGGTGGGAGGTTGACTTCATGTGAAATATCTCGGACAAGTTGCAGCAGGCGGTCTCCCCGTTCAGTAGCCCTTGATGAGGGACTGTATGAGTACTTGAAATTAAGGCAGGGGCAACCAGGCGGCTTACCTCTTATTCTGCTCTCGTTTGCCTTCTGCATACGTGCATGGGATCTGGCATTGTTCACAATGCTCGCAGGAGGGCTTCTTCCCACTGCATTTGATTTTCCTCATCCGGCACTCTACACAAGCCTTTGACGTCCTCTTCTTCTCCGGAGAGCTGCGAGAGGGGGATGGATCGGTCTTGGGTTGCAGCGGTGGAATGGCGACTTTACCCACGCGCGCCGGGCCGAAAGCGGGTGCATCCATGGCTTTCGGCTGCTGAGAGATTGGGTGGTGCTGGCTGGCACGGCGGGGTTGCTGGGCCGAGTCAATGCGAGCGGAGCGAACCGCAGGGTCGGTTGCGGAGGGGTCCTGGTGCTCGCTCGGTGGCCTTCCGGAGCTCATGGCGGCAGGTCGACGTTGGCATCGAGACACAGCTCTCAAGCGCGGTGGTGCTGGTCTCTTTCAGACGCGATCACGAGCACCTGGACGGAAGCGGGAACGGCTGAGGACCAAGGAGCCCGCGTTGAAAGGAGCGCGTTCAGGGGTGAGCAGGCGCGAGTGAGAGGTAGAAGAGCGAGAGGCGAGAGCGAATTGTGAGAGGCAGTAAAAACAGGCGGCGGCCCAACAACAAGCGCGTCCTTGGCGCGAAGGCAGGCGCAGAGCGGCGGGGCGAGGGATAGACAGGGCCAGGCGGTGTCGCTGCACGCAGTCGTCAATGCTGCAGGTCAAAGCCAGAGGAACGAAGCAGTTTGAGCTTGCTACTGGAAGGAAGCGAGCTGGCCGGAAACGACTCCGCCCCCGCGGCGACGGGCTGACTGGTTCGAGGTCCGGACACAGGCTGTGAGAAATTCGTTGCCAGGCTTCAACGAGCATCAGATGTCGCGGAGCTCGCGCCGCCAGAGTCCTGTTGGTCGTGCGCGCTTGGGCCGCGTCGCATGCGTCACTGGACCATGAACGCGGCTGCAAGAGGCTCGGGGTGGGGATGCAGAACAACGCTGGGCAATAGCGAAGCCCAGCCTCCTTTGCGAGTGAGACGCTGCAATCATGCGCATCTTCTCCTGGCAATAGGCGCGGGGACACGGCGACGTCTCCAATCACCACCCGCCAGTCACGTGCGTGAGGCAGCAAGGCATCCAGAACGGTGCCCCGCCGCGCGCGTTCACCAGAGCTCGACGACACCTCCGCCGTTCGTCCCCCCGCACGACATCGGCCATGGAGAGCACCGCAAGTCCTGGCCCGGCTGCGGCCGAGAGCCAGTACTTCAGCAGCAATCCCCCGCCGCCTTCGCTGCGTGCTCATCTCACCCTGGCCGGCACCTTCATCGAGAGACATGCCGAGGAAGGCCGCCGTGTGGCTCTCGTCACGTCTGGCGGCACCACAGTCCCGCTCGAGGAGCAGACGGTCCGCTTCATCGACAACTTCTCTGCCGGCACGCGCGGCGCCACCTCTGCCGAGTACTTCCTCGCCAATGGCTACGCCGTCATCTACCTGCACCGGCAGTTTTCCCTGCTGCCCTACAGCCGCCATTATTCCCACAACACCCGCTCCTTCCTCGACTTCATGCGTGAAGACGACGGTGGCCGCGTGGTTGTTGACGAGGAGCATCAGCGCAAAATGCTCCGCGTCCTGCGCCAGTACACCGAGGTGAAGCGCAAGAATACGCTACTCATCCTCTCCTTCGTCACTATCACCGACTATCTCTGGGAGCTGCGCGAGGTCGCCAAGCTGATGCGTCCACTGGGCAACCGCGCGCTGTTCTACCTTGCCGCCGCCGTTTCTGACTTCTTTGTGCCCAAGGACCGCATGGTTGAGCACAAGATCCAAAGTGCTGAGGAATTCACTCAGCAGCAACAAACAGGCGCTGTGAGCAACAAGCCTCAGCCCGCAGCTCGCACTGAGGGCAAGTCCTTGATTATCGACCTGGAGCCGGTCCCCAAGTTCCTCAAGTCACTAGTGGACGGCTGGGCGCCAGACGCCATGATCGTATCCTTCAAGCTGGAGACGGACCCCAGCATGCTGGTGCGCAAGGCTCTCTATGCTCTGAATCGCTATCATCACCACCTCGTGATCGGCAATCTGCTCTCGACCCGAAAGTGGGAGGTCGTTTTCGTCAGCGCGGACGAGGGCGAGAAGTGGATCCGAGTGCCACGGAACAAGAGAGGTAGAAGCGCATCGGGGATAGAGGCATTGGTGGGCAAAGCCGCAGCCGGCAACATGACTGACGAAGATGCCATCTCAGAGGAAAGCGACCAGAGATTGATCGATGAGAAAAGCATGGGGCAGCAAGTGGAGAGCGCTGTGGAGCCGATCGTCGAGATAGAGAGCTTGATTGTTCCAGAGATCTCGCGCATGCACGAGAGGCTTATCCAAAAGCGCGGGGAAGCTTCATCGTAATGCCTAGCCAATACAGCAAGGATTTCATGCCGCCCAGTGAAGCTTTCCCATGATGCGCCTAAGATCTGCGTGAACAGTAAAAAAAAAAAAAGGAAAAGTCTACAGGGGCTTCGCGCACACGCATTTTACAGCATAGCATGTTACACAGCCCTCGCCATAAAGATACAGGTCTATGGAGCTACCCTGGGTGTGCAAAAATGAGGATGGATGAAAGTTTAGCCGAAGGGCGCCGTCGTCAGCCCAAGTCAAGCGGGACAAGCTCGCAACATCACGCAATTCTGTCGAGGCGCGAACGCGACACCGCCGAGGCCACGGCGGCAGCGACACACGGCCATGCCCACCCGCAGTTGGCAGCGCTTGGCTTGTCGGATGCCGGCTGCAATGCCAATGCCTCCCACCCATCTTCACCTAACCCCACAACCCCGCAGCGTTGCTGAGCAATCAGCGCTGACGCCATCCCTCCCGTCCGCCCCGCGATAAAGCGCGACGACGAAGCTGCAAGACGCCCGTACCGCCATCGTCCACTCGCCCACTGCAGTAATGGCTAGCTACGACGCTCCGGGAATCCCGCCCAAGATCACCCTCTACACCAACCTGGACTGCCCGTGGTGCCAGCGCGTTCACTTTGTCCTATCCGAGCTCAAGATCCCCTTCGAGCAGGTCATTATCGACCTTGACGTGCCTCGTCCGCAATGGTACCTCGATATTAATCCGGTGCGTGCCTCTCGTCGCCACAATCGTGCTCAATATTGACTTTAATAGCGTGGCCTTGTGCCTGCCATCAAGTTCTCCAACGACGTCATCACCAATGAGATCATTTACGAGTCGAACATCATCTCGCAATTCTTGGTCGACCTGCGTCCGTCGAACCTGCTGCCCGCCTCCTTGGCCGATCCGGCGGCTCCTCTTCGCCGCGCTAAGATTCAGTTCTTTATCGACACGTTCATGAGCAAGCTCGGCGGCCAATGGCGTGCTGTCCTACAAGCCGATAACCCTGATGCGAAGGTGGACGAGGTTCTTGCCAACGTTGAGAAATTCATCGAGCCATTACTGGCCAGTGCCGCTCCCTTCTACGATGACAGCAAGGAGCTTACCTATGCTGAGGTAAGTAGTGCAAGCCACGAAAAATTCTGGCCTTGGCTGACCGAGGCGGTTCAGACTCAAGTTGCGCCATTTCTGTTGCGCATCTACTCTCTGTCTAATGGGACATACCTGCCTACCAAGTTCAAGGCGGGTCTTCAAGGTCTGCCGAATTTTTCCAAGTGGGCAGCAGCTGTCCAAGAACATCCCAGTATTAAGAGCAACTACAATGAGACTAGCGTGCTTGAGCGGGCTGGGAAGATGATCGCTAAGTTCAAGGCAAAGGCCTGATTACTCTTTCCCTTCCAGTTTTGGCTTTGACGTGGTTCTTGTTATTTGCTTGCGAATTCCCCAGCACCAGCCCAGAAAGGATAAGAATGCGCTTCTGGAAGGCCCCACAAGATTGATTATCAGCTGGCAACAAGGTCCTTAAATCTAACACAGCCATTTATTTTTCTGCCATCACTTTCCGCTGCGTCGTGACCATATGCATGCGTACTACAATTTCAGACGTAATACTGAACCCACCGACCAATCCTCCCTGGCCGCCGCACCAGACTGGAGAACGAAATCTCAACCTAACGGAAACAACTTAAATGCAGAAATGCCCTCAACATATGCCTAGGTCGAGGCCCGACGCACGCGTTTGTCACGATGGCTCGGTTTTGTCTGTAAGCCATCTGCATCGCACAGCCTCAACAGCAACATTGCCGCTCTCGCCTCCTTCGACCGGTACGTCTCCGGACTCTCAGGTTCGGGACTACTGGCGTCGTCGCATTGCTGCTCCTCCGTCCCTGCTGCGGACAGTACCTCATCATCCTGCTCCTCCGCGCCCTCGTCCACCCTCGAAAACCTCCGCTTCGCACCCAAGCCCGGCACTATCACCGCCTCAAGCGCCAGCGGCACAGAAGACCGCGGCACGCTCGACAGCCACGGCGTCGTCGTTTTCGACGCCGCCGTCTCCAGGCCCAGCGACTCCCGCGGCGTGGGGGCCGGCGTTTGCGGGTAGTACCCGCCTCCGCCGTTGTTAACGCTGGTCCAGTGCACAACCCGGGTCGTCGGCGACACGAGCGGCGAGAAGCGGTACTTGTCGCTCTGATCCGTGTCGGTGCCGTAACCGCTCTCGAGGTCCGCGGTCCGGTAACAGCTGTATGCGTTGTGGCCCTGCTGTTGCTGGTGGTGGTGACTGGCCAGCGGCACCACGGCAGCCGGCCGCGGCCGCAGCATCTTGGGGCCCCAGGGCGTGTAGTTGCACGGGAGGCTCGGCGACATCGGCGTCGTGGGCGCGGCTGGCGTCGTCGTCGTCGTCGTCGCCGTGGTCACACTGACGGGCGACACGGTCGACGCGCGGCTCATGTCTCCTCCACCAGCAGCGCACCGCCGTGGTGTCGTCGTCGTCGCAACCACCGCCGAAACGTGACGCTGCTGCTGCTGCTCAGCACCAATACCGCCACCGCGGCCAAATGCAGCGGTATTCAGCACGGAATGCAGCAGCCGCCACTCGTTGGTCTGCGCCGCGCTGCGCTGCACGACGGCACGGTCGATCTTGAAGCTCGCGAACGCCGGGTCCCCCGGGTGCATGCACCGTGCCGCGAAGTCCGGCCCGAAGATGGGCGTCAGCGCGTGCCGGATGTGGTAGCAAAATGTCGCCGCCACCGCGCGCGCCGCGTCGAAGGGCATCCAGTAGCCTTGCGCGGACAGGGCACCGCCGGTTATGCTGTGGCTGATTTCGCGCAGGCCGGGGTTGATGTTGAGGACGCGGGCGGGTGTGGTCTGAATATGCCGTTGTTTTGTTAGAAAGGGCTGGAAGGCAGGGGTTTATCTTGGGGATGGGAACGACCCACTTTGGAGTATTTGCAGCATTTGAAGAATGGTGTGATGCGGGTGAGGCCGATATTGTAGTCCCACATGACTACGTATTCGTGGTCGTCGCCGGGGACTTTGAAGGTGTATTGGAAGACTGAATGGCAGGTGCGTCAATATGCGTCTTCAGGTATGTTCTGGTGAGTGCTTACCTTCGAAGGCCTCTCTGCCGGTTTTTGCGAGGAACGACTTCTTCTCGCTGTTGTAGGGAATGTGTCGAGGATAGTCCTTGATGTGGCCCATGGGGTAAATCTGAAACTTGCGGTGCTCAGCAGCGAGTTCCGGGTCATCGACATTTTCGTAAGGCGGGTAGCGGACGTTCCCCTTGGCCTTGCCTTTCACGAAGACGGCAGCGACCTTGGAGATCTTTTGGCGCTTCGGCTCGGGCGTTGCGGGAAGGGAGGAGGGGAGCGGAGACTCCTCCCGTGCGAGACGATGGCCAACACGATGCTCGACGGAGAAGGGGTTCAGGAGTGATTGTATTTTCATCATCTTTGAAGCCGCGAGTATGGATTCTCGATCCTGGTCTCGGGGAAATATGAGCAGAGACTCCCGACCCGAGTGCAATACGGGACGGAAGGCAAGGATTGAGCCAAGGGAAATGAAGAGTATCGGGCGCTCGGGAGGGAGTGGGGGAAATGATTCGTTTGCGGGCCTCAAGGAGAAGACCAACCAACACGAGGACGAGGGCAGAGCAGTAGCCTTATACAGGGCGGAGGGAAAGGGTCGGTCAGGCACTCACCACGTACGCTGCGAGTCAAGGAACAAGCCACCAGAAGGCCGCCAGAAGGATGCCAGCAGGCGATGAGCCGTTTAGGATGCTGCAGCACTTGGCTCCACTGCCGTACCTTGTCTTTGTCGGGACCGCGCTGCGGGTCGACGGGTGTCTGAGATTTAGCTTGCGCTCTCGCCCGCTTCTCACTGCCTTCTTTTTCTTTTTCTCCCTCTCCTGTAGGGCGGATCTGCACTCGGGTTGATGCAGGTTCTGCTTGCTCCGGGAATGGGCGCTGTCTTCTGCCCAGGCCGATTCCCACCCGTTGGTCGTTCGGCAGGTCTCCCAAATCGAGTACGGGATGCTACTGGAACTGCTCTTGCCCCAAACGAGAAGATGGGTATGCGTACGTGGACGATATAGCAGATGCTAGTGCCAGGCACAATTTAGTCTGATATGGCCTGATCCAGATTAGCCTCTGGTGTGGCATTCCCAGTTGCGGACTGACGTGTAGACGCGTAGATTCTCAGAAGTATGTGGAGCAACAAAATCAAGATCGTGCAGAAACTATAGAAGTCACGAAGTGACGATGGCAAGGCACGATCTTATACCAGGCAGTGCCAGGTTCTGATGCCCTTCGCGAAGGCCTGCTGGATCCGAACAACCATCTGCTGGTTGTGGACTGCCAAGGCTTGCTTCAAGAACAATCTTTGGAGACGATTCTGGCAGAGGAGATCTGCTTGCCTCCCAGTCAGCTGGCTGTCAACGTTCTTTCGTCAGCGGGAACCGGATTCGCTGTCCTGCAATCGGACAGTGGAGGAAGACTCTCGCAACGGCCCGCCTTATCCTGTCCTGGCCGTGGACGGACAAGGGGTGGGAACAAAAAGCGAGCGTTGTTCGAGGCGGAGTTTCACCGCAGTTACCGCTGGTATTTCAGTCTCATCCCCATTCCGCGGCCCCGCAGCCTTCCTGCTGAGTTCCGCCGTCTGGTATGGGCGATTAGGTAGTTGAGGGAGCCTGCCTTCTTGCTTTCTGGCGACCGCCGCATGGAAAAGGTCCATGCACGCTTGCCAACTTCCTGCCCATGCCGCTTGCCTGCTGCTCGGGAAAAAGGAGGAGGCTTCCACTTCCACGCCGGCCTCATTCAAGCAGCCAGGTTTGACGTCCAGCGCCGCCCGGTTGATCATGCGTGCCTCCGGACACGCCTTAGTCTCAATTGGTCCCGGCGCCAGCCAAACGCCAGGGCTCTGGCCACGCTCTTAGAAGATTGCAGTAAGACCCTGACTGTCGCTCAGCCCACTCGCCGCAGATGACAGGGCAGGAGGAAGGCGTCATGGGAACACAGCTCCAAATTCCGGTCGATCCCGCATGGAGCGCTGCCTTCCCCAATCCCAGCAAGGTCATGTTCCCAGTCTTTGAGAGGCAGGCGGTCAGGCTCTCCACGGGGCGGCGGCGGAAGGGCGGCTGCCAATCGGTTTGCGGGCTTGTTCCTGCAGCTACCCGTGGATTGGCTGGTTGCATTTGCCCCTGATAGCATCGTGCTGCTGGTGCCAGTCACCTTTTTCCTCCCGTCTTTTCTGGGCCCTCTGGCTTCTCAGTCATTGGCCAAGACGTGCGGGGCGCGCACTCCCCGGAAAGCCGCATATACTGGCCAAAAAAAAAAAAAAAGAGGAGACTGGGCCTCCCTCAGCGGCCCTTCAAAGGGAAATTACCTGGTTGGGTCTGAGACAGAAAGGCCGGGTGAAGCGGGAGTCGGGCTGCGTATGGTTGGATGGCGGACTCGAATTAAAAAAGAGTGCCCGGCACGTGCTGGTCCTACGTTTCGTTCTGTCAAATGGGCGACACCGTGGGTGGTATTCGTGAGGCGTCTTGTATAAGCTGGCCGGCGGGTCGATGAGATGGAATGGGATGAAATAGACAGAGGTCGGACCAGTACGATGACGACTACAGCGGCGCCTGCGATCCCCGACTGATCCTTCTCCACGATTTTCCTCGCGCCTGCAGCGAGGAAATGCGGTCGATGCTCGTACTTGTAATTATGCCTCTTCCCTTCACTCCCCTGGCCAGAGTCACCAATCCACGCCTGCCAGCCGACGCACTGCTCACCGCTGCCTGCTGTCAATTGAGCGGTGGAGCTGTCTCAACTTGACCGCTTCGCTCACCGAGTGCACCGCCTGATGTGCAGTCCCGTCAGTTGAGACATGAGACCCGCTCCTCACGCCTTCTGGAAGCCAAACGCGCGTGTTCACCGCCCGACTTGCGCCCCCGTCGCCTCAGTAGCCCGCCGGGCCCCAGCTGTCGAGACCAAGGGGCGTCCCGCCATGTTTCCTTTTACGGGTGTTCCGCTGCAGTCATTTCTCATTCCACTCCTCGAGGGTTCCGTCCATTGCCTGGCCGTGCACGATATTCGTTTTACCTTATCCCTCCGTCGATTTTCTGCAGTGATTTGGTAAGGCTGCAGTATGCCTGTGACACGCCTGTCTCGAGGCTCGGTTGGTGTGACAAATATTGGCGCGTAGGAGACACGTTTCTCCTCCCGTTAATGGGAAGTACGTGCTACGTTGTTCAAGCGCCGCAAGACCTGCCTGTTAAATAACTCCCCGTGCCGCTACCGCGACGTCTACAGCACTGGGTCCACGACAACCGATCCATGCAAATCAACTGGAAAAATCAGCGCGAGGGCATCAGTGGCTCAACGGATTATCGAGAATCCCAACGGCTCACTTCCGATTCGCAGAGCGGAGCAGGAAGCCAAGTTCGAATGCATCCGATCTATATGCGCTCCCGCTCAGGACCTCGTTTGCGTATTTGCCAAGCGCAGTCAGCAACACTCCAGCGCGACATTTTGCGCTGGTCACCGGACAGACTTGCGCTCCTACCGCGCGTGAGTATCCCAACAACTGTCTGATGCGATGGTTACGGGCGGACAGATATCGTGGCAACCGCTGGAACACCCGCCCACTGACATGGCCATGCCCGCCCGCATCCCGGGGAGGGAGCTAATCGACAATCCTTCGTACCAGGTTACTCTTCTCTGCACCGAGCGGGCTGTCAAAAAGTCAAAATGGGGGGCATGGCAGCCCGGTCAGCGCACAACAGAACCACACGCGTTCTTCTCCCTCTCCACCCGTGCGCTGTGAGGCGTTCATGCGGGTGCCCGGTCGCCGTCGCAGTGGATTTTCTTTTTTTTTTCGCACCTCAGCAGCTGCATCCGGCCGCGCCTCTGGCGTGCATTTCGTCACTGTTGCCCAATGGGTCCTCCCCGAACATCGAGGTGGCAGCTATCTCTGCCTGTCGTCTCCACACCCTGCATCCCTTGTGCGAGTATCACAGGCGCAGGTGAGGAGAACTGTCATACCCAGAGGGGCTGGCAGTTCTCAGCCGCGGGAAGAGATCGAAGCAGGGAGGCGCGGCGTGCTTGTTTCGTACCATTGGCGGAGCGGCGCTGTCAAATCCCTCATGCGCGCCGTGCAGCGGCCAGGTGAGAAGTGCGCATGTGGCTCCTGCGTCGTGAGGCAACACGGTGCCTGCCGTGTGGCTGGTCCTGCGGGTCGACGGCTACGGGTCTCAAGGCAGAGCACCGGACCGCGAGGCGCAGTGACGACAGGATTTGCTCGTATATTGGCTGCCTGCGCCCTGCTCGCCGCTTGGGCATGCTGTGTGCCGCGATAGGCAGGTTGATCGACGGCGAGTCGTTCGAGGCGCGAAGATCTTATTTCCCCTTGCGAGCGCTGCCACTGGAGCATCTTCCAATCTCACCGTATTGGACGACCTGTAATTCGCTGCCCGCCGCTTCGTCGAGCTTCCCCTCATTTCTATCTCTCGTCCGCTTTTACGTACAGCTTTCATGTCTAATTGAAGGAGACTCGGTCGGAGAATTTCTCAGCAGCCGGCGTCTTCCTACATACTGCATGCACCTTTCCACCGCCGATGTCTCTCCTCCCGAGTCACCCGCCCGTCCGCAACACTAACTATCATGTGCGCTCTCCTTACACCCCCTGGTCGGGTCGCACACCACGCTCAACTATCACGAAATGCACCTCATCGCATCCCTGCAACACCTCTCTACCTACCAAAAGCCATCCTTCTCCACAGTCTATCCTGGCAACCCCCTTGTTGCGCATCTATCCCCCTGGCCCTCGAACCCCCGTCCATTCCCTCGAGCCCCGCCTTCCCTCCATCTTATATCCTCCTTGTCGCTGTTGCACGCTCCACAGCCGCTGCCGTGCAACGGAGGCGTCTGTCATGATCGCTGATCCGCCGATAACCTTTTTTCCACATTCTATTTTTTTTCTAAAAAAAAGAAAAACGGAAAAGTAAAAAAAAAGAAAAATACATTTGCTGGCGGAACGGCGAGCACTTGATACGAACGGACAATACATCCGCATTTGAGTTCGCATGTGTGCGTGTTTGTGTGTGTGTGTGCGCGCGCGCGCGTGGAGGCGCGCTGCAAGCACGTTGTCGCACCGGCTGTGGTTTACTTGACGACAACGGCAACGGCGACGCCGGGGCAAGGGTGCAGTTGCGATTCTGCGCGCTGCTGCTGCTGCTGCCGCCGCCGCCGCCGCCGCCGCCGTGGAGATAGAGGGGGCCGCGCAGCAGGCTGCCTGGGGAGATGGCACGGCTAGTCCGAGTTCTGGACGGGGGCGCAATGCTCGATGCCCCTCCGGCAATGGCTGTAATGGCCCCGCTGGGAGTTCTCTCGCTGGTGACGCGCGGGCGGTGCTTGGGTGCACGGCGTGGGTGGCGGCAGCAGCGCAGCACTTTGGAACTTTTTTGAGTAGATGCGTTGCTGAGGGGTGATTCTCATGTTCAGGCCGCGACTCCCCGTTCTGGATGAGCTTTGGTGGCGGTAGTGGTGGTGGTGGTGGTGGTGGTGGTGGTGGCGGCCGGATCGGGCAGAGTCCTCAGGCAGACTTTCAGAACAAGTCTGCCCGGGCCTGCAAGCTGGTAGAGGATGCTGCTCGATCTGCCAGTAATTAAAGTTTCTCCAGATGGATATTCTTTGGAAGAGTGAGTGCAGCGGCTTGTAGCATCCTCTCTTGCGAGCTGAGTGTTATGCTCACGGTTGACCTGGTCGTGCCTCATCGCTGCGACAGAGCATGGGGAGAGAATCAATGACGCTAACGATACCCGTCCCATGGCGCATTTGGTGGTTGCAAATATTCATTGGCGTACTGCGATCTGGCCAGTTGCTTATGACAGCGGATTATGGCGTGCACCATACAGGCACGCCCACTCCACCGGAACCGGCAGTCACAGCCCTACCAAACCACCAAGACAGCCTATACAGACTGCAACGTCAAGGACAATGTTTCCCTCGTCCACCGAATCCCGCCGGTTAGGTTTTTGGCAAACTGCGAGTTTCGGAGTATGTTCCCAAGAAGAGCGTTATTACGCCACCGCCAGCCCTGGCCGTCTTCTGCCGGAATCCATTCCAGTCACTTCTCCGTGATCCTTGTCAAGGATTACCGAGAAACTAGCAGACCTTCGGGATCCAGCATCCTCGCGTCCTTTGCTAGATGCGTGATTGTCCAGCCGCGGCATCCAGAAACAAAGCGACGAGAGCAAACAAACGGGGCCCATCTCAACACTTTCACGCGCCTGCTGATCGGCCCGGCGTCCACGTATCTTTCACACGATGCTCAACATCTCTGTCCCACATCTCTCTCGTTGGTATAGCGCTGTTTGAGCACGATGTAGCCTGCCGCGTCCGCGACTGTCCCGTGGACAGCGTGGTGAGTGGAGAGAAAATGGCGCTGATGTTGACGCTGGCGCTGTCATTGTCCGCACCCGCATCCTACGACAAGTGGCTAGATCGAGGGGATCAGCTGCTCGTTGACGGGAAGCCAGACGCCTCAGCGGGTAGGCAATCAAACACGGCAAAGCCAGGTTGATAGGCGGGTGTGGCAGTTGGGCAAGAGCAAAGCAGGAAGGCCACACCTGTCCGCCCTTGGAAACCAAGAAACCTCTTCCCTTCTTATCTAAGTCCGCCAAGCCCTTTAGGCTTGGCTGAGTATTTGCCCCCAGTTGTTAGTGCTCTCATATCCGTGTTTCGGCATTTCATTTGAGTGGTCGTTGCAAGCGAGCTCGTGCTTGTTGTGAAATTTGTCAGGCAACGACGACATATGCTTGGGTTTGCAATGGACTTTGCAATAGATGTAACTTATGCATATCAGGTCCCTAGGGGTCTTGCTTGCAAATGGCTTGTAGCTCGTGTTCACTGGGCTTTTGAGATACTTTCCAATTGAGCTTAGCAAGATGTAGGTTCCGGCCAGAAGTAGAGAAGATCTGTTGATTTCGGAAGGCGAGTGCAAAGTGCGAGGCTGTATCACTGAAGTGTACAGGCCTAGTCTTTCATCAACCAAATTCCCTCCATCCTTTGATTAAGCCAATCTTTCCCTTCCCCACCTACTCAACACAACACAATATCTGCTATTGCTTTCTATTTTATCAGTTGCAGACGCAGAGCACATACCAACGCTTTCACTTGTAAGCTATCGGAAATTTATTTCGGGAAACTACACTTCCAACTAACCCGTTGACAACGCAATTAGCAACTCTGTTGCGCGTGTTGCACGTGTTATCGCAATCGCCTCCGAACGCACATGCTACTGTGCATAGCTGATGATAGGAGCTACACCAGGCGGCCTCCGTTAGTAAAAAGGGAGAAAAGAAGCCAGAGTAACATACACATCGTCCCCAGCGACTCTGGCACATGATTAATCACCACCCTGGCTTCGGTAAACGTCGATATTGTGTTGCTGGCAGTTCCTATCACCGTAAAATCAGGAGATCTGTCCGGCACTGAAGGGTACTGAAAACAGGAAAAGGATTGAAACATGATAACGACGCATGATGGAAGAATTAACAGCAGCGTAAAATGTTGTAGTAGAAAATATTTGGTGCTTTCCTAAAGCCTTTATAAGAGATTTGAGGCTTTCATACCGTGTAAGAGCTGAAAGCTATCTTTTGCGAGGGCAAGAGTATCCGGATATTTCCAAGAATCATTCACATTTGCTTGCCAATCTACTGTTCTCCGATTCCGAAGCGTAAGAGGGAAATAAGAAAATAGACAGGCAGATCTTACGATATCTTCCATTTGCACAAACCTAAATTGAAGAACTATAACTGGATAACTCGGTTATAGAATTTGCTGATACGAGGTTCTGGACTGGAAGAAATACGAAGTGTAGGTTTACACCGCATATAGTAGCATTTAAGAGAGCTATGCCGCAGCATACGAAGCTTTCGATACCTAGAATGATATTCAACTTAAGCCATAGCGTGTTTAGCTTTTCAGCTCTTTCCTCTCAGTGAGTTTGCGCCAGGAGCTGCCAGTTGGCATCTTCAATGGAATTCCCGCGAACGCCGCTATGATAAATTTCAATCTCGTCAGTTCTCTTTCGACCAAACGTAATTCAGGCATGACCAAGCTATTCGGATATTTGCCCGGGTCCAGAAGGTATGGAGGGCGCCAATTTTACTAAAAGGTGTCTCGATCAGCGTGCTATGTGCTTATAGGTCTTCGTGACGCCGAAGCTTGCGCGGAGTTCGCCAGATTCGTCACTGGAGTGAGTCCTCCTAAACTGCTCTGAAAGCTTTCTCGGTTAATACATTATACCTATTACTGACTGCTTTACTGGAAACGCTTTTCGGAGTCAGTCATTAGCATGGAGATGCTCTGATGCTTGACGTTTTACACGTCTCCTTTCTCAGTTCAATAGAGAATTTAGCACTATTTGAGCACTATGTGGCTTGCCATGACATCGGCTATCCCGTAGACTGCGCGGTAAGTGAAGAGAAAATGGCGCTGCTGCTGGCGCTGTCTCCGGCCGCTTGCGCTGTCTCCGGCCGCTTGCGCATGAAGCGGGATTGATCGAGGAACTGATGCGGAGTTGCTTCTTAGATGAGGGCACAGAATAAGCCATCGCCACTTCCCTCAAAATATTAAGGACCTCACTTGTCCCCTCTCTGATCCTGGGATATCCTAATATATTTCTCACCTTTCCGTGATTCTCTGAAACTCGTGTTCTGGCATTCGGTTCAAGCGGCCGTTGCGAGCATATTCGAGCCTACTGTGAGTTTTGAATGCTTAGCATGAAGCATATCCACACTATGAAATTCTTTGCTGTGAATCTTATATATCTATGTTTGCCTTTCAGCATATGAATTTGCAGAGATCTAAGGGCAATTACGCAGCAATTTACCTTGAGTCTGTTGGCATTTGTCACAGCGGCGGAGTTCTCCTGAAATGCCTAGGGAGCTTCAATTGCTGTCAAATTATATACATGGATAAATTTGTGCCTCAAGTTGCTCCAAGGATTTACCTTGATTTTTTTTGGGAAGCGCTGTTGCTCTGCGGAGCTTATG
>JAJJID010000510.1:0-26038 GCA_022204955.1 Macrophomina pseudophaseolina
ACGAGCAATCTCGAGGCTTAGTCTACTATACACGAGAATCCTTCACCCTCTTATCAGCTAGAGGAGCTTCCTCCTCTACCGCGTATTTATCGAGACGACCTGCTACCCGAGCCTCGTTATTACAAGGACATCCTTAAGTACTAACTAAAGCCTTATCTCTTTTAAGCACTCTACCGTGAGCTGCAGGAAAGCAATGGTAAGGGGGTGTGGGTCGTCGTAGACGAGGATTAATCACGCAAGGCTAATAAAGAGGTTATTCCTCTTACGTGGGTCTTTAAATACAAGTTCGACGAGAAGGGATATCTTACTAAGGTTAAGGCACGTGTGTGCGTACGAGGTGACCTCTAAGTCTCCTATTAAGACATATATGCGGCTATCCTTGCCTTCCGCATCTTTCGCACGCTTATGGCGATTGTCTGCGCATTCGACCTTAAGATATAGCAATACGACGTCGTCAACGCCTTTCCTCATATCCCTCTCGATCAACCAACCTTCTGCAAAGCACCAGAAGGCATAACACTTTCTTATAGAAAGATCTTACTGCTCAAGAAAGCTCTCTATAGACTTAAAGAGTCGCCAGCGTTATGGCAAAAGCACTTTCAAGCTACACTCAAAGACCTAGGACTTAAACCTATGCCGGATACTCTATATCTCTATACGAACGAACACCTCTTCGTGTTCTTCTTTATAGATAATATCATCATGGCCTTTGCCAAGAAGGATGAGGCATTTGTATATACATTCGAACAAGACCTCTTTCAACGCTACGAGATGCGTAAGATAGGTAAGGTCCAATAGTTCTTAGCTCTACGAATCGTCCGTGATCGCAATAAAGGACTGCTGTGGCTATCACAAGAATCCTACCTTACCAGCCTTAAGGCTAAATACAACGTCAAGGAGTCATCGGTTGCAACACCTCTCCCTACTAAGGACCCACCTACACCGAACGATGATGCTCATACAACACCGCAAGACATTTATACCTACCAAAGCAAGATAGGATCTGCTCAGTTTGCTGCCATCAGCACGAGACCTAATATAGGCCACGCCTATTCAGCCCTCTCTGCGTATCTAACGAACCCGTCCAAGCGACACCTGTATCTTACTCAGCGACTGCTAGAATATCTAGTAAACACCAAAGATCTTACAATCGTCTATTAAGCCGACGTCGAGGATAACCAACGCATCTTCGTGCCCAGCAGTAACGCATCATTCGCTAACGACGCTGCCACACGACGCAGTCATCAAGGATCACTCATAATGCTGTTTGGAGGACCCGTGGACTAGAAGGCCTCTAAGCAACCAACTATAACGACCTCAACAACGAAAGCAGAGCTCCTAGCCCTATCAGAAACCGCCAAGCAAGCGTATTGGTGGAGACGCTTCTTCAGAGACATTCAATTTAAGCCAGGTTACCTTATCTAGATCGAATGTGACAACACACAGACGCTTCGTCTTATAGAAGAGAACGTAGGCAAGCTCGTCACGAAGCTTCGTCACGTCGATATCCATCACTACTAGCTCAGGCAAGAAGCTTAAGCAGGCAACGTTCACTTCAAATAGACACCAACAGCTCAGATAATCGCAGATGGACTCACGAAGCCGTTATCAAAGCAGAAGCATGCCCACTTCGTACAAGGCTTAGGCCTCTTACCACTGCAACAGTAAGTGCGGCGCACACGCCGCTCAAATCAGATTGTCATCATTTATTTACCTCAGTAATTACGCTCCTTTTTTACTATTCTAGGAGGTCAACACCAAGTAGATTATCGCGCACTACCCATTCAGGCACCACGCGAAGGGGGTGTGTTAGATATCACGTGTTTTCATATTGCTTTTGCAACACCAGATAGCTTAGTCGCAATCGCTCGTATAAGAGGCGGTCGGGTCACCTACCCTCTCCCTCTTCATGCCATCATCAATGAATCACTTTCGTTCATCAATTATTCAACAGAACTCGACGATTTTAAAGACGACCCCTAGATAACTATAACGACGGGCCTTCTTCTACCTGGTTTCGGGGTCGCTAGGTAGGTTAGAAGTATTAAAGAATTCACTTTAAAGCGAAGAGTAGGGAGCAAAGATAGATAAAGAAAGTAATATTATATAAGTATACGTTATTAATAGCCTATTACCTCTAATAAGTTTATAACGTAGATGGCAAGCGAGCCGTTACTGCAAGCGAGCCGTCACCCTCATCAACTTTCTACACCTTTATACGCGTATAGCTCCGCAACGCGCGATAATAGTATCTAATTAGCTACTATATAGTATCTATAGTATTCTTCTGGCACGTACGCGAATTATGCCCTGTCTCCCTGCAGCGCGTACAGCGCGCTTTTGCCTGCTTGCTTGGACCTGCCCTTGCCTTGCCTTGACGCGTTTCGCCCTTAAGCTGCTCACTAACGTCCTTTTGAGTAATAATTTCCTCGCCCTCCGTCTTTATTAACGCACCTTGCTTCTGGATCCGCTTCTTTTTGCGCTATCTACGCTTTGTGGCGGCCTCATTTGCCTTCTCTAGCCTAGAGACCCGATCGCGTAGTAACACTATCTCATGGCCTATTATCTTAGCGCCCTTCGTGAGCCGACTAAGCGACTAAATAATAAATGTAGGCGATGAATCTTAATACCTTTATATCCGATCGCGAATTGCGTTAATTGAAACTCTAGTTCGCGTACGCTACTTAGTGTTTTCGTCTCCCATAAGGTAGCCTCTGGGGCGGGTAGCGTTGGCGTACGAAGCTTTATATTAAGCTTTAATATGACCCTATCTAGATCGTACGGGACTAGGCCGGCGCCTCGAAAGCCTGCGTAGATATTATTCTTTATAATTAATACATTAAAGGCTGCTTTAAAGGCTAGCAGAAACTTAAGCTTCGTAATATAGTTAATATAGTTGCGTATTAAGTCTCTAATCTAACTCCCGTACGCGCGCTTTAACGGCGAGAAGCAGCTAACGTCAAGCGGCTATAGGAGATATAATAAATGTGGCGGTATATAGAGAGTATAGATATTATTCTCCTCATAGATTGCCTAGAATTCGAGCGAGTTATAGCTCTCGTAGCCGTCTAAGATTAGTAGCCGACGCGCGCCTACTGTCCGCTCCTTTATATGCTTATTAAAGTGCTATAGCCATGCGATACTAAGTTTATTTATTGTCTAGCCGTTATTACTAACTATAATAACCTAATCGCTAGGTATATCGTTATCCTCGTACTAAGTAGGGAGGTGGCACTTGCCCGTAAAAATAATAAACGGCGGGATTACCCACCTAGCTGCGTTAATTCCCTGAATTACTATAGCCCATTCACGATCGCCTAGTTATATTACCTTTAGTTAATTGCGCCTCTCTAAGCCTGTAACGATAAGCTACGATAATATCTTACCTATTATAAAGCTAGTCTCGTCGAAGGTATAGGTATCCTCGTCGCAGATACCGTAGGTGGCTTTAGTACGCTATATAAGCTCGAACTAGTCGCTAATAACTTTAGAATCCTCGCATAAGGCTCTCTGCCGATCGTACGGTCGGTTAAATCGCGTCGCAAGGCTAGGAGTCCGTTAGATATAGTGCCTTAGCCACTTCTAGCTAACCTAGCCAGCACCGCGCTCGGTAAGCAATTTATTAGCCATATCTCGTATAGCACTTAGGGTAGGCGCGAACCCTCGCGAATCTAGGTTAAGTATATGCCTAGCAATCACCTCCTTCTTAAGCTTTGAGAGCTTCTTTAAATTAGCCTCACAATCGCGTCGTAACAGGATTCCGGCGCGTCGGTCGCGGAGCGTCGATTGGGGGACGTTAAACGTTAATGCAGCGCGCTTTTCGCTCTAAATCTAGTTCCGGTTAATAGCTGAGATAGCAAGGAAGACATCTGCATCGTTATAGGGCGATCGAGTGGTAGGTGGTTGAGCCATTGTTGTTAAAAGGCGACGCGTCGCGTAAAGTTGGTGAGGGTGACGGCTCGCTTGCCATCTACGTTATTGGAATTTTAAGTTAACTACGAAGGTGTCAGGGCAATAGGCCCGCCTGCTACTACCATGCGCTCCACGTGCTTATCACGTGCAACGCACAGGCCTCAGCTATAACCAGGCCACCGTAGCTGAATCCTCACCACCAAGGATTCGCACCTGAGAATACTACTCTTTAAAAGGCTCCCTGCTTATAACCCGTTATTTGCTCACAGAAGGTTAAAGTACTATCTAGTAAGTATATCTATATACTATAGAAAAGCTATAATAATCTAGATCGAGACTATTAGATTAAAGTAGCTAGATTAATAGTATTAGATTAAAAGACTTAGATTAATATAATCTATGTAGGTCCTGTAGATCCTACGTAACTTAGGCGCTAAAGCCTATTTCCTCGAGTCCGACTTCTATATCGCTTAAGGTAGTATTCTATCGCTAGACTATTAATCTTCTAACCGTGCGAGTTGTTCCACTTTTTCCCGCCCGTTCCTCCTATCTAAATCCGGTTTCCGGGGTCTATAATTCTTTCCCTGTGGGCGTTCTTCCCCTACGGGAATTTAACCTGGTCGGTGTTTCCGTGGTCCTGCTGCGCCACGTGGGCGTCGCTCCCGTGCGGGCTTCTATTGCTGCCTTGCCTAGGCCCGTACGCGCCGTCTTCTCTTGCGGCTGGTTTTCCCGTGCGGGCGCGCCGGTGGTGCGGCTCTGCTGTCCTTGAGTGTTCCTGGCGCTTGCGGTGTCTTTACCCGTGCGGGTTTTCTGCCCGTGGGTTATAAAGCCCTTGTCCCCTGGGGTTCGTAACGCCCTTGTCCTTTAAGGTAAAACCTCGCGACCCATCTACTTACTTGGTGGCTCCGAAGCCTAGTGGAAACGGCCCGTTGTTACACTCCAACATGCTGGTGCTCAAAGCATTGTCACTACGCCGGACTATGTCACGACCAGCACTGAACTGCATTTAAAGTAGGTGTAAGTTGACAAGGTTTATAGCTAAGGAGGAAAGAAGGGAAGGTAAAGGAGGAAGAAAGTTATACACGGGCATCCAGGGTATTGCTGAGGCAACCAGCCACGTGATGTGCTTAGTCAGGCACGCGAGGCCTACCCAGCGAATTCGCCCATTTTATAGAATGCAGGGCCGTGATGGACTGCGCTCGGCGCACGTAAATCCCGCCCGGCGAAGCTTCCGTACCTCCAAAGGGTTTTCCGGAATATACCTACGCCCGCTAACCAACAGTTAACGGTCGTTCCCTGCGTTATCCGCGGACGCCTATCAGTCTTAGTCGGCCTCAAGCGGGCTTTCTTAATACATCGGCGTTTTAGAACCCCGAGCTACCGACATCACTGTCCATGGCGAACGCAACAATTATCTCATAAGCAGAGAGGAAAAATCCTGTTCCTTACCATTCCGTTCCTCTGACGAAAAGATATAGCGGATACGGAGGACATGCCGTCTCAAAAATATTCAAGCGATATGGCCTGTTTTACCAATTTCTATGCACTCTTCCCTCACCAATCCCATTGAGGTACCATCTACCCGATCATTTGAAGACACAGTTGTGTTCTACCGAGGAATACTGATGGCTAGTATGAAGACTGGAGCGAAATCATCGAATATGGCTATTGACGGGAATTCTCGTGCCCCCTTGTCGAAAGATGGTCCCAAGCGGGATAGAGTGCCAAGACTGAATTTTGACTAAAAGACGAAGGCATGCCGGCGCTTGCCGGCTTTCAAGTGAGCGAGGCCCGTGTAAGATATCTTACCCTATCTAAGACGCTTTGCGCACCACCGGCCGAAACTCCTCGTGGTTGTTAAATTGGGGATCCTTATCCGCTCGCCTTAACGAAGAGGTGTGCGGTATCCCAAAAGCCCGAACTCCCGGTCCCGATCATACCGCACCGGAATGACTTGTGGCCGACTCGTGTCCCGTTATAGCTAAAGCACAACTTTCTTTTTCGGCAACTGGCATTAGGCCTTCCTCAGACGAATAGGGGCCTCCGGATCTCCAGGAGCCCCAAGGGCTCACCGGGGTGCGAGGGTATCAGTTTCAGGTATTTATGCACTGGGCCCTCCCGCTACATTTCTCCCTCGCTACCGCTACAGCTTCTTTCGGTCAAAGTCACCCTGGCTCTTGCTCGCAGGTCGTTCCTTGATTCAATATTCCCTTGTCCCATCTTTAGGCCTGACACAGCCAACCGCTCATCTTCCGTTCCAGACTGCTACCTCTTAACGCCGCCCTGCTCGACATGTCCCACAGCCGGCCTCACTCCGTGGTATCCTTCGCTCCCGGTATTGGCGAAGAGATTTTCCGTACGCTATCAGGAAAATCGAAGAGAGAGCGACAAATGCAAGATTCCTACGACGATTCACGAAGCGAGCGCTTCGGCTCAGAGGATGCCGACGAGAAGTCTCTTAAGAAAAGCGGCGGGGACCACTCCAAGTGGCATATGTACCAGGACGTCGAAGAAATCAACCGACGCGACAAAGCAGATGGAGGGAAGCAAAGGAAGTTAGGCGTAACCTGGCAGAACTTGACCGTTAAGGGTGTTAGCAGCGATGCTACTTTTAACGAAAACTTTCTCTCGCAATTCAACCCCATCGGCAAGTCCAACAAAGACGTTCCGATGAAGACGATTCTTGACAATTCGCATGGATGTGTCAAGCCTGGCGAGATGCTTCTCGTGCTGGGTCGGCCCGGAGCCGGCTGCACCACGTTGCTTAGCATGTTATCCAACCGTCTTCTTGGATACGCCGAGGTCTCCGGAGACGTTAAATTCGGAAACATGGATCACCAGGAAGCGAAGAACTATCGTGGTCAAATTGTTATGAATACCGAGGAGGAAATCTTCTTTCCCACACTGACCGTCGGTCAAACGATAGATTTCGCTACCCGCATGAAGGTTCCTTTCCGCATACCGCCTGAGGCCAAGACTGCCGAGGAGTATGCCCAAGCGAACAAGAACCTCCTCCTCAAGTCTATGAGCATTACTCACACAAGCGACACGAAAGTCGGAAACGAATTCGTTCGTGGAGTCTCTGGCGGAGAGAGAAAGCGTGTCTCTATTATCGAGGTTCTAGCAACTCGCGGTAGCGTCTTTTGTTGGGATAACTCGACCCGTGGCCTTGACGCCAGCACTGCCCTTGAATGGACCAAGGCTATGCGTGCTATGACCGATATCCTTGGCCTCACTACTATCGTTACCCTTTACCAAGCAGGTAACGGTATCTACAACCTCTTCGACAAGGTCCTGATCCTAGAGGAAGGGAAACAAATCTTTTATGGTCCGCAAAAACAGGCGGTTCCTTTCATGGAGGAACTTGGGTTCGCGTGCGACCCCTCAGCCAACCAGGCAGACTTCCTTACCGGCGTCACTGTCCCTACCGAACGCCGGATCGCTCCAGGCTATGAGAACAGCTTTCCGCGAAACGCGGATGAAGTTAGGGCAGCTTACGACCGGTCGTCTATTAAGATGAAAATGATTGCCGAGTACAACTACCCTGAGACGGAGGAAGCCAAGCAGAATACCGCCGACTTTATTGAGATGACGCAGAGGGACAAGCATAAGAGTCTTTCCAAGAACTCGCCGTTAACAACCAGCTTTATCGCTCAGGTCAAGGCCTGCGTTATCCGCCAGTATCAGGTCCTCTGGGGTGACAAGGCCACTATTATTCTAAAACAGGTCTCTACCCTCGCTCAAGCGCTTATCGCCGGTTCTCTCTTCTACAACGCTCCTGCTACTTCTGCCGGCCTTTTTACTAAGGGCGGTGCTCTGTTCTTCGCTCTCATGTACAACTCGCTGCTAGCAATGTCCGAAGTCACGGATTCTTTCACTGGAAGGCCTGTCTTAGCCAAGCATCGCTCCTTCGCCCTCTACCACCCGGCCGCCTTCTGCATCGCCCAAATCGCAGCT
The DNA here is from genome assembly GCA_022204955.1 of Macrophomina pseudophaseolina. Taxonomy (NCBI): domain Eukaryota; kingdom Fungi; phylum Ascomycota; class Dothideomycetes; order Botryosphaeriales; family Botryosphaeriaceae; genus Macrophomina; species Macrophomina pseudophaseolina. The sequence goes on from JAJJID010000510.1 coordinate 7,870, forward strand.
GATATTCCGGTTCTAATATTCCAGATCACGCATTTCGGTATCGTGCTATACTTTATGGTTGGCTTGAAAACCACAGCCGGCGCCTTCTTTACCTTCTGGGTCTTAAACTTTGCTGTAACTATGGCAATGACTGCTATGTTCCGTCTGGTTGGTGCGGCATTCTCTAACTTCGACGCCGCCTCTAAGGTTTCTGGTTTCCTTGTCTCCGCGCTTACTATGTACACTGGTTACATGATCGCCAAGCCCGATATGCACCCGTGGTTTGTTTGGATATTCTGGATTGACCCTCTTGCATACGGTTTTGAAGCCCTCCTTGCCAACGAGTTCCACGGCCAGGTTATCCCGTGCGTTGGTGTGAACATCGTTCCAAGTGGACCTGGGTACGGCAACGGACAAGGTGGTCGGGCCGGCGCGGGTGTTGGGGGTGCTAAGGTCGGTGCCACAAGCGTTACTGGTGATGAGTACCTTGAGTCTCTGTCCTACAGCCACAGCCATGTCTGGCGTAACTTCGGCATTAGCTGGGCCTGGTGGGCCCTATTCGCCGCCCTCACCATTTTTTTCACCACTAAGTGGAAGCAAATGGGTGAGGGCGGCCGTAGCCTTCTCATCCCACGTGAGCGGAAGCACTTGGTGAAGCACCTCCAGCCTAAAGACGAGGAGTCCCAGCTCACCGAGAAGCCTCGCGGCATCTCTCCGTCTGAAATTCCGGATGAGAGTCTTAACAGCCAGCTAATCCGCAACACCAGTATCTTTACTTGGAAGAACCTGACTTACACTGTAAAGACTCCCTCAGGTGACCGTGTCCTCCTCGACAACGTGCAGGGCTACGTCAAGCCGGGCATGCTGGGCGCTCTTATGGGCTCCTCAGGAGCCGGCAAAACCACCCTGCTTGACGTCCTAGCCCAGCGCAAGACCGACGGTACCATCCACGGTTCAATTATGGTTGACGGTCGTTCTCTGCCTGTCTCCTTCCAGCGTTCTGCTGGTTATGTGGAGCAGCTCGACGTGCACGAATCCCTTGCCACCGTCCGTGAAGCGCTAGAGTTCTCAGCGCTCCTCCGCCAGTCCCGCGATACTCCACGTGAGGAAAAGTTAAAGTACGTCGACACTATTATCCACCTTCTAGAACTCCACGACATCGAGCACACCCTTATCGGCCGTCCGGGTGCTGGCCTTTCCGTTGAACAGCGCAAACGCTTGACTATCGGTGTCGAACTTGTTTCCAAGCCTAGTATCCTGATCTTCCTCGATGAGCCGACCTCTGGCCTTGACGGCCAAGCCGCCTACAACACGGTCCGCTTCCTGCGCAAGCTCGCGGGGGTTGGCCAGGCTGTTCTTGTTACGATCCATCAGCCGTCTGCTCAGTTGTTTGCCCAATTCGACATGCTTCTTCTGCTGGCCAAGGGCGGCAAGACTGTATACTTCGGCGACATCGGCGACAATGCTGCCACTGTCAAGGATTACTTTGGCCGTTACGGTGCACCGTGCCCTCACGATGCCAACCCTGCCGAGCATATGATCGATGTCGTTTCTGGCTCTCTCTCGCAAGGCCGTGACTGGAACAAGGTCTGGCTCGAGTCTGAGGAGCACCAAAGGATGACTGAGGAGCTGGATTCTATAATCGCTGAGGCTGCTTCTAAGCCTTCGGGAATCGTTGACGATGGACATGAATTTGCGGCACCGATCTTAGAGCAGACGAAGCTTGTAACGCAGCGTATGAGCCTTTCGCTGTACCGCAACACCGAATACATTAACAACAAGTTTGTTCTGCACATCGGCTCTGCTCTATTCAACGGGTTCTCATTCTGGATGATCGGCGATACTGTGGGCGATCTGCAGCTTAAGCTCTTCACAGTCTTCACCTTCATTTTCGTCGCGCCTGGTGTTATCGCTCAGCTACAACCGTTGTTTATCGACCGTCGCGACATCTACGAGACGAGAGAGAAGAAAAGCAAGATGTACCATTGGGCTCCTTTTGTTACTGGTTTAATTGTCTCCGAGATTCCTTACCTAATTATCTGCGCTGTGCTCTACTACGTCTGCTTTTACTACACCGTTGGCTTTCCGGGCGCTGCTAAATATGCCGGTAGCACCTTCTTTGTCATGGTAAGGTACATTTTCGAAACTCTGTAGGGTCAGAACCTAATCCGGTTGGCAGTTGATGTACGAGTTCGTCTATACTGGTATTGGCCAGATGATCGCCGCCTATGCCCCCAACGCCGTCTTCGCCTCTCTTGCCAACCCCATTATCCTCGGAACACTCGTCTCATTCTGCGGTATTATGGTCCCATACAGCCAGATCCAGGCATTCTGGCGATACTGGTACGTCCTTACTCCCTCACGTGTGAACTGATGCATATTAAGAATTACAAGGATGTACTGGCTTGACCCCTTCACATACCTCATCGGCTCCCTTCTCGTCTTCACTACCTGGACCGCCGACGTTAGATGCTCGGATCGCGAATTTGCCGAATTCGATCCACCTGTCAACCAGACGTGCGCTGAGTACCTCAGCCGCTACCAACATGGTATAGGTTCCGCGTCTAACCTTATCAATCCCAACGCCACGAGAGGGTGCCGCGTCTGCCAGTACAAATCCGGTGCCGATTATCTCAAAACCATCAACCTTAAGGAGTACTATTACGGCTGGCGCGATGCAGGGATTGTCGTCATTTTCGCAATCAGCAGTTATTCCTTGGTGTACCTGATGATGAAGTTGAGGACAAAAGCGACGAAGAAGGCAGAGTAAGATAGTTTTCATAAAATATTCGATCCCCTTTAATTTGCAACTCAAGATATAGGCAAATACGTGTAGATGCAATAGAAATAAAGCTCACCGTAGAAGGTGGTGACGTTACATGTCTTCGCCCTTAAGCATAATATATTGCGTTTAAATATTCATTGACAGGTTATTTAGTGTGGGGCCAAGAAAAATAGCCTAAAAGACGCCTCTTAAGCATTATGATGACGGTGATAATAGTAGTGTTATGGCGCAGCTGTCACAGCGGCCGGAAGTGGATGGATAGGGAAGCAAGCGGGGCTGATGATGATGATGATGATGATGATGAATTCATAGACCGTGCCAGCTGCCGAAGGCAGCTATGCAGCATGCGGCCGGCTCTACTGCGCCCACTAGGCCCGTTTGAGCCGAAACGAGGTAGTAGAGCTTAGCCTACTCTCTATCTATTTTACATACCTCTCTGTACAAGTCTCTTGCCGCTACGGTCTTCCCGCAGCGCTAACAATCTCCGTAAACTATTCCGTCTTCCTCAGTGTCAAGCTTCATGCTGTGAGTATAATATCACTCTAAACTGCTGAAGGAGCTTGGTTGCCATCATGAACGTTGCTACTACTATACCTGCGCTGCGCTAGTTTAGCAGCTTCCTTAGATCTATCGTACATCGGTTCCGGCCCTTCTCATCCGGCGTATAGACAGTAAAACTCAGCTCGTTAAACCCGCTACGCATATATAGTACATGGCTGACTGTCTGTAGTCCTAACTCCCATTCGCATTCGCTGGACGTCACGCCTGGCACTTTCCTCTGGTGGAAGAAGTGCCGTAGGCTAACCTTGCCGGCTCTCATCTGTGCAATTAGCGAGCTTAGCGCCCCTGGTGTGCTGCGATAGAGCTTTTGTGACTCTCTTATGAGTTCGGGGGCCACCCTGAATAGTTAACGCCCATGTGCATTCTCTCGCCAGAGCTCCTTCTACTCTTCCATCACTGTTTGATAAATAGATTGCCTGAGTACCGCTATCAAGTTCTCTTACGTGCGCGGTCCTATGGCCGGATCTCTAGCCTCCCCGGTGCGCCCTTCCTGTGCCGCTGCTTTTGCTAGCGCATCTGCTGGTTCATTGCCGGGGACACCTTGGCGAGCGGGGATCCAGTGCAAATCGAAGGACGCGCCTGCCCCCCAGAGCTTCACCAACTTCAAGATGCCTGATACGAGTGTCTGCTGTCCAGAATTATCACCAGGGTGGATTATGGCTCGGAGCGCCGCTTGATTGTCTGTAAACACAAAAGCAGGGCCGCGACATGGAGCGCTTAGTCGAAGCTAATAGAATTCTCATCACAAATTGGTGGTATGATGCGTTCAATTTGCGATTGATTTGCTTCTGTAATTAAAATGCCGACATTCTCTCTAGGCTACGCGGTATTGCCTCGCTGTTTGTATTGTAATACTACCGCAGGAACCCTCTTTCTGAGCTTAGTTGATTGATCTCTCATCGAGAGATAGAGGTAAAAGGGCGTGAGTGAGGGGTCGGATAAGGAGTTAAGGCTACTGACATGCCTCATGGGACACTCAGGGCGATTTTGGATGGCATAATAACCGGGTGCGATGCACGTCTGCGTCACGCCTCTGATATAAAAGGAATCTGTTGCAGAGCCTTGGATTACGACACAGAGCGCATAAGCTGCGCCGAAGTAGCTATGTGGAGGCATTTTCCTAGTTGTATTAAACCAGTTACATCCTAACGAGTACTTCGCCTCTCCGTCGCTGGGAATCCCTGGAAATATTTCAAGGAGCAATTGAAGAAGACTCTGACTTTCACATATATCCTGGCAGTGACGTTCCGCGTAGATCCCAATCCGTGAAGCCCAGAACGCACGACTAAGCAAACGCTCGCGTCTCTCTCTCGCACCACTCCCACAGCATCTCAGCCGTCCCAGGTCCAGCCTCTGCCTTGCTCTTTCTCCCCTCTTCTATATCCTTCCGATTCCGCCGGAGGCGTCCCCACGGCGCTACGTACCTGCCGTTGTTCTCCGGCCGCCCGGTCTCCTCGGCCCAGCCGGCATAAAGCAGGGTATACGCGCCATAGATGGGCTCGTGGAAGATGGTGGCGTCGAGCAGCTTGCGCAGCAGCCAGGGCTGCTCGCCTACCGCCTTGGTCCGCAGGATGCCCGGATGCCAGGCGTTGGTCATGATATGAGTCTCGGCCGCCGGAAACCTGCGCGCGAGCTCGCTGGCCAAGAATATATTCGCGGTCTTGGACTGGGCGTAGTTGGCGGCCACTTGGGCGTGGCGCACGGGCGTGCCGTCGGCGTCGAAGGTGATGCCGTTGGGCGGCGAGTCCATGTCGCTGGAGAGACTGGCGGCCCAGGTGACGCGTACAGAGCCGGGCGGCGCAGTTGCGGCGGTGGCGCGCAGGACGGGGAGCAGCAGTTTCGTGAAGAGGAAGGGCCCCAGCACGTTGGTGGCCATGTGCAGCTCGTGGCCTTGCGTGGAGACGCTGCCAACGGGGACGTTGACCACGCCCGCGTTGTTGGTCAGCACATCGAGGCGAGTCTCACGGGCGAGGAAGCTCTCCGCGGCGGGCTTGATGGTGCGAAGGTCGGCGAAGTCGACGAGGATAAATTCGAGGCGGCCTTTGGACGAGGGGAATTCGGCGCGCACCGCCTCGATGGCAGCGGTACCCTTGGCACGGTTGCGGCCCGCGATGTAGACGGTGCCGTCGTGGGAGTAGAGTACAGATGAGAGCTTGAGGCCAATGCCGTCGTAGCCGCCGGTGACGATGAAGACCCGGCCGGCTTGGCTGGGGAGGTTCTTTTCGGTGAGCGTGGGAGGCGGAATGCGTAATATATCGGAGAGAAAGAAAGGCGCCATGGTGAGGACGTAAGGCAGTGGTAATTACTATTTTATTCCCACATCTTCTAATTTCGGGGGCGGAGATGGCGCCTATGAATAGGCGGCATAGCACGGATGCGAGCAATATGCATATCTGCCGTGGAATTATCAATCGGGAGTGTTCTATCCCTCGCCGGAGACTGGCAGATCCGTGTCGGCCGGAACGGCCTGGTGCATTACTAATGCTCTTCCGACTTACCGATCCTCCGAGTGTTACTTTTCGACCGGCCGTGTTGTTAGCTGCCAATGAGCCACATAGAAACAAGCCGCGCCTGACTCGGAGACCGGCAGCAATATTGGCTAATTGGCCGAGCTTTTTCGGGAACACCTTTTCCCTCAGCGCGATCGTGAGCCGAATTCGCCTCTGTCTCCAGAGGATTGACGCCTTTTCTGCGAGCAGTTTCTTAAACCAAGGTTAAGATTTAATCTAGCGACGGAAAAACTTGCCAAAACCGGCTCTGGACTATGAGGTCTAGAAGAGGATAGGATTCATGTATTGATTAATAGAGAATGCCTCTCCTACTATTACGAAACTTTGTTGCCTTCCAGGCCTCGTCGTCTGACACCGGTTTTGGCAGACGTATATCGGTTTAATTGGGCGGCTATGGGTGATTGGCTTTGGGAATGCTGAGAAGGTGACGTTCGGTTAAGCTTTCAATTAATCAACTTTTGTGGTAAGCATTTCCGACGCTAGATTAAATCTTAACTTGAGGTTATTCTCGTACGTCTAGTGCACGGGCAGGCCCTGGCCGGTAGAAACGAATAACGCCGCCCCACTTATTTTCTTTTTCTAGTACCGTGTACTTTGCAGGTCGACTTGAGCCAATCAAACTTGTCGGTTCCTGCAGCAAGAGGGTCCCTGACTCGTATGAGGACTTCTGCTCGTGTACATTGAGGAGCTAGGAGGAGTCGGGGAGATTTGGATTATGGAACCTCGGGGCTTCGCGCTCCTCATTCGCCGCTTACGATTATGTACCCTCGGGACTTCGCGTTCCTCGCTCGCCGCTTACGAAACCAAAATTCGGGCCGGTGCGCAAAGGGAAAATCGGAGCTCTCTTACTTCCGCCGTCGTTGCGACGGATCGGGAAAGGTAAGCACATCCTTGAAAGAGGATGATACCTAATTACATGGTATGGTAATACGATGACTTGAATTCACATGGATAGTTAGGCTTGCTCGTATCTGTTTAGCTACTTTGAAGCCCACGGTATTATTCAAGAGTGCAAAACTAATGCTCGCGCCTGCATATTTACAGAGCAACACAAGTAGCATCTTCTATTTGCTTTCAAGGTAAAACGTGACCTTTTTCAGATTCATAGAACCATTGATCCATATTATCCACGCAGTGGATTGAATGCGTGTGCATTGAGACATCAGAGTCTCCGCGCACTGGTTTACTACTGGACACTTGAACATCGTGTAGATGACCGTAAGAAAGGTATATCGATACAAAGGCTGACTGACGTAATAGGTCAACCAAGATGTAAAATGAGAGGGATGATGCCTCTTCGCTACCCGTTCTCTTGCTGACTCCTTCAACCCCTGCGTCCGGTCAATGCAATATGCAAGAATCACGCCAAGCAATTAACGGCGGAGGTGATTGATCCACCAGTTAACCTCTATATAAGAGATGGGCACTGGTACTGATATGGCAAAATCAATCCACAACCTTCGCACACTTCCAGCACCTTCTGCACGAGACACACTCACCTGTTGACCATTCACCATGTCGAACCTCATTACTGTTTTCGGCGCTACCGGTAACCAGGGCGGTTCAGTCATCAGGCACATCCTTGCCGATGGGACGCTTTCCAAGCAGTTCAAGATCCGGGGCATTACACGTGATCCCACCAAGCCTGCTGCCCAGGCACTGGCGGCGAAGGGAGTGGAAGTGATGAAAGTCCGTTGCCCTATCTCGACTGTTGAAGCTAGATCGTAGACTCACAGACAACAGGCCGACCTGAACTCAAAGTCCTCGCTTGTGGATGCATTGCGTGGCGCCCACACCGTCTTCCTTGCCACGAACTTCTGGGAGTCTGGCAAGTCCGAAGTGGAGATTACGCAGGGCAAGAACGTCGCCGACGTCGCCAAGGACATGGACGTCAAGCATCTCATTTTTTCCTCTCTGCTAAACGTCACGGAGACGACGGGTGGGCGCTTGAAGAAGCTTCCGCAGTTTGATGGCAAGGCGGAAATTGAAGAATATATTCGGGAAAAACGGATCCCGGCCACTTTCTACCTGCCTGGGTGCTTTATGACCAATTTCGTGCAAAGCATACAGAAGGGCGACGATGGATCGTACACTCTTGCGATCCCAGTTAGTAATGCGGCGAAGTTCCCGCTTATTGACATTGCAGAAGATACCGGTGGGCAGCTCTTTCTATCACGTCCTTCATTCCGACGAGCAAATACTTACTAGCTGCGCCTGACAGGAAAATTCGTCAAGTCCATTATCAAGAAACGTGAGGCTCTCTTGGGCGCTCGTGTGTACGGCGCCGCCGATTATTATACCCCGAAGCGCATGATGGCCGAGTTGGAGGAAGTTACGGGGAAGACGAGCAACTATGTCCAGATCACCACCGAACAGTTTAAGAGCTTCGTTCCAGAGTTCATGGCCGATGAGCTAGTGGAGAATCAGCTGTTCATTGAGAATCCGGGCTACTATAATGGCGAGGATTTGGGCCGAAGCCATGACATCCTCGAGAACAAGCTGACCACCTGGAAAGAGTTTGTGACAAAGAGCGGAGCTTTCTGAAACCCGGTGGTTAGATGCACACAATTGACCGGGGCGATCTGGGTGAACTTCCTCTCTGTAGAGAGAAAGTAAATTTAAGACAACTGCTGCAAAACTAAGTGCTGGTAAACGAGGCACTTGAATCTCTCCCTGCTTTGTGAATGTAGCGGAAGGCGGAGATGCGTCTGGCTGGCGGCGGCATTTGGAACTGCTATTCCCTCCCTTTGCGTAAAGGGTATGGCAACGGACTCATGCCTGCGCAGGCAGGAGTCCATGCGCGGCCTTCCACCGAACACCAGACGGAGCTCCAATTCTCATTAAAATGTACAGATATTTCACGCGGGTATATGCCGGCGAAGTATTCGTGGTAGGGCGTTGTATTATAGAACGTTGTGGTTGCGAAGCGTCGAGCTATGCTAGTAAAATACACGGACCACAAGCAGGATTAAGTAGAAGGCGCAGAACGCGCAGATCGCGCAGGAAGCACGGACCTAACCTTAAGCTCGCACGCTACCAGGAATGCGAAGAAGAGGTGCTAATATTAGTATACGTCCCCTGACAGCGGGAACTGCTCTTCAAGCCGCTTTAAGCCGCTTAAAGCTGCCCGAGGATTTTCCTGATGTACGGCATTCGATGAATCAATGACTGGACTCATGTTAAGTTAATGTGGTAATCTGTGCAAGCACGTGACAACCAAATAATGCAACAGGAATATGACAAAGTGGCTGCGACATCTCTGGCAACCGACTCAAGTGTACGGCCGATTCCCTAGAATTTTAGAATGCTGTCGAGGGAATCGAGGGAGGTTCATAAAGCATTAGGATGATTTGGTACGGCAGGTGTTACGCTGACACTCTTTCTTAGGGAGGTCAGGTGAATTGTCGGAAGCTCGGGTTTTCTGCAGTAGGGGAGGTTCACTCAAGTAGTAGGGTAAGAATCAATCGGCAAATTAACCACGAAGGCCCTATCTACTATAAACGAGTGAGGATCATATACCAAGAGACAACGATCTTGACCGCTGGTCGTGGTCGTAATGACTCTGCTGGTCAGGTTGGGCGGTGGATATTGGCGTTGTGACCGCGGGGGTGTTGCTGCGCCATCCAGGTGGTCATGGTCGCTTCGTGTCTTGGCTGCCTGTTCCGCTGGGTCCGGTTTTCCTCCTCTCCTTCCCTTCTGGCTGTGCCGTAACAGCAGGCCTCCTTGTTCTTTCTAGAGCAGGTCCCTCACAATTTGCTCCATGTTCTCCTTCGGCAGTCCCAACTTTTCGTTCCAGAGCCCATACGGTCTTAAATCACCGAGAGCCTGTTTTCCAAGAGCCCCGCCCCTAACCAAGTACGTGACCCCAACGGGATTACCCCCTTCAAGCATCCTCATGCCCTCAGCAATAACCTCCTCGGATGTAACGTGCTTTATAGTCCATTTTTTGTTGTCGACTTTCTCGACCACATCTAGAATATCCTTCTGGCTGACATTAAAGGATGATATAAAGACGTATTGGTTCTTCGTCTCCTCCGCGTTGCTAAGCGCTGCAATAATAGCATTGGCAACTGTTGGTAGGGTTGTCCCGGTGAAGACTGCAGTGCCACCGTCGACGAGAGTCGCAGTCTTGGAAGCGAAATCAAAGCCTAATAATCCGAGTTTTAAGGCCCAGTCAAAGAATACGCCGGTAATAAGACTAGACCAAGACATCTTAGACTCGTTCGTACGGAGATACTCGACTGTTCCCGTCTTAGCTGGCAAAACAGATGAGAGCAGCCCAGAAAACTTAGGATCCCGCGAATAGGGGCCGAACTCGCTGGGGAAGAATCGCTTTACCCCGGCGGCTAGGGCGGCATCAATGAATACCTGTTGGTCGCCCGCCGCGAAACCTCCAACCATGCTAATCACAGCATCCTGGCCTTCCATTGCACTCTTGACGGAGTATACATCTGTATAGTCTGCTTTAAAGACAGGCACGCCTTCGGGGAATGTCGAGTTTGATTCCTTGCGTGTCAGAACGCTGACTTTGTATGGAGAGTCTAGGAATGCCTTAAGGACAGGAACGCCTAGGTTTCCACTCGCCTATAACATGTGTCGGTCAGCAGGTAACTTGCGGTATAATGATGGTAAGAAGGATGCAGCGCAGGGAGAGCGACGAAACGTACACCGATAAGTAGAACGTTCTTCAGCGGTGCCATTGTCGATAGGATCAAATGCCTGAGCGACGCCAAGAGGCGAAACAATAAATGGCAGTCAATATTAGAATAAGGAACTAGACGAGGCCAGTGTGACGTGTTACGTTCGAAAGATCCTTTACTATTAATAGTTATATACGACTCCACTAGCCTGAAGAGAGCACTCTCTCGCGATTTTAGGATTACTATTCCTTACTAATAGAGCAGTCGCCGCTGAGTTCCGAATGGGGATTCCAGGATCAAGAAGCGAAATTGGCAGCCGCAGCCCTCAACCCTGCCCACCACGGGTTGTTTGAAATCGATCTCAAACTCACTGTAGAGTGGAGAGTTGAGGCCTCTACGTAGTACATCCCTCGGACGGTGACCGTAATGGTTAGTTCCTTTCAATCTAGCCCTAAGTTTGACGTTGTCTAGATAAGAAGATATAACTGAGTGATTACTTATCGAGTCTAATATCCTAAAGACCATGCCCACTTTAGACTAGCGGACCCCATTTTTCGCCTCATATTTGCCCGAAATTGTTCTACGTCACTTGCGCGGTGGCAACTGGGTAAACATTTATCCCTTGAGCATTCATACTCAAAACAATGGATGGCAGTTTAATAAAGCTGCCCCAAATTCATGACTGCGGCTGACTGCAACGGCCGGGCTCTGCCTCTAAGGATTCGAATACCAAGAGGAAGGGTAAGCCATATGGGGTTTTACCTTGAGAAAGGCACAAGGAGATAGGCCAGACGTGGAGGGCAACTAACGTGACGGAGCACTGCGCGCGAAGACCGTATTACCAATAGCGTCCAAATTCTATTGTTGAAGCCAACTATCGAAGTTGATCACAAGGATCAAAACTATCTTAGGAGCGTGGTTCATGGACAAGTAGGAAAGTGTATACAATTTGTACGCTCAGTGGGCGTCGTAAGCTCAGTGGTCCTATGCTACTGAGCGGGTCGGCTCAGTGAAGATGACTCGCTCAACTGTCTTGGCGTTTGAGCGGGTGCGTCTCACTGATAGCGGGGGTCAGGTCACCTTGGGCCCACATACCTCCGGGTTCGGTTGCGCTCTGCGGGGACCGACCCTAACTTCCTCACCCTGTGGGGGCTGTGCCGTAGTATAGTCTTCGCTCCCTGAGCTGCTTGTCGTAGCCAATGGCGGTGAATGTCCGCGTGGCGTGGCTTAGTATTTGATTCAACGATATTCTCTCGCATCAAGCAAAAAGTCTGGGTATTGTCAAACTGAACTTCCATTCAGTGACTTGGATCGAACTGAACAAACCCTGAGGGGGCGTTCCCAGCAGAATCAGTGCATGGCCGCTTCTGACAAATCGAGAAGCTCGGCTTCTGTGGCGGAGGTTGTGACAGTTGGTTGCTTAGCCGCCTTCCAGTCGACAGGCGCGCCGTACATCGTAATAGTCGCGCCTTGGTAGCTACGGCCTGTATCTGGGTCATTGGCGTATGCCGCATCACTGCTGATTGTGTAAATATCCGTCTCATTCTCCTGGAATCCTTGGAAACACGGGGCGAAGTTTTTAGTCCCAGCTAGGTCGCTAAGAAGCCTCTGTGCCAGTTCCAAATGACGAGAAGGGGATTCGTAAGGTAGCCTGATACTGCTGAACGGGCATAGGCGATTACAGGTGATGAGTAGTAGTAGAAGTAGGGGTGGGACGGCCTCTTATACCTGCTACTGCCGCGCTACGTTACTGAACCTTGATGTCAGGGCAATGGGCCGGCCCGCTTGGCCGATGGGGTTAGCCAGCCATTCGCGTGCTATGCACACATAAGCACAAGGCTTATATACCCACGGTGAAGACCTCATGCCTCAATGATTTGCACCAGAGCAATCTATTCCATGCCGCTCAGAATCAGGCTCCCTGCGCATTATCCTCCCATTTTCTTTACACATAAATACAGGAATGATCCAACCTGAGGGAAATGTATAGGAATACCGCCATTCTAAGTCTAAGTAACGTCTTACTTCTGAGCCCTCTCGCCGCGACCGAGCCTCCAGCTTAGATTTGTGAAATAAAGGGGGTCTTCCAATAACCGGGAAAGTATGCCGGCAACTTGGTCGCAATCCACCTTACGATAGCCGCATTCGTCTCTGCCGGCTTTTCTAACGCCACCCAATGCCCCGCCTCAATACTCGTCTCCGTTAAGTCAGTGCAATACTCCCTCATGGGCTCGCTTAGGCGGGATAATGCGGTATCGGATATGGTGTCGAAGCGGGCCTCAATAAATAAGACGGGCAAATTTATATGAGCTGGGGACTTCTCTGCGTATTCCCGGTTGGCGTCGTTGTTGAGATAATATGCGTCCGGGCCCTCGAACCCGTTCTTCTCAAACTCGTCCACAAGCCTCTTGTACATCTCCTTATCGGCTTTTAAGACGGTGCCCTCGAGTGGCAGCTCGGGCGCCTCCTCCTTTCCGTACCACCAGCCGCCGTTCGTCGTCAACGCGCTCGTGAACGCCGGCTTCCCGTAATGCGCCGGGTTCCCGGGCGAGTAAATCAGCTTAAGCGTATTCGGCACGTTCGCGGCGAGCTGCTTCGCGCTGAGCTCGGGGCTCTCGGTGAGGAAGACCAGGTAGTCCCACTGCGCGTACGGGTACTGGTCCGCGGGGTAGATCTCGCGGTTCGACAGCGCCATCAGGCCGTCCAGGCCGTTCGTTAGCAACCGGTACGGGACGGACATACACGTGACGCCGACGCAGCGCTCCGGGTGCTGCGCAGCCAAGTCCCACACCAGGCCCGCGCCCCAGTCGTGGCCGATCCACAGCGCCTTCTGGCGGCCGAGGTGCTGCAGCAGCGCGAGCATGTCCGACACGTGCAACTCGACCGCGTAGTCGCGCACATTGGCAGGCACGGAGGAGCGGCCGTAGCCGCGGCAGTCGGGCGCAATGGTGTGGAAGCCGAGGGCGGCGAGCGCAAGTAGCTGCGGCTTCCACGTCTCGCCGTTGGCGAGCCAGCCGTGGACGAAGATGACGAGCGGGCCGTTGGCGGGGCCAGCCGACCAGTAGAAGGTCTTCTTATCGCCGCTGTGGTTGAAGGTATTCTCTGAAAGCTTCGGAGCGGCCATTTTGGCGACGGATAGAGGAGTTCTTGCGGAAAACCGGTTGGTGGTATGTCCTTTCTCGATGAGTGCGCCAGGAGATAGAAATCTTAGAGGGAGGGCTTCTGGGAAGCCCGACGAAACAGACGGAACGTGTAATCGATCGCTCAACGGATGGGCGTTTCCTGACAGCGGGTGCTTCAGAATTGGGTAGTCGCCATTAGTGAGCTGGGATAAGGAGGAGAGCGTGACGGATGACGTTTTTATACTGAAGCTGCAGACGTCTTGACTATTCAGCATTTTGATTTCTAAGGAATGTAAAGGCCCGATCTCATGCAGGGCCGTGGTCACCGATAGCTCTTTCCCGATAGCTGTGGTTCACAGCGAGAGGCTACGGCCGGACCTATAGCGGAGGGGACCTATAGCGGAGGGCATGCCGAGTACGCGACAATGTGATACGGTCTTACCAATACCGCATTACTGGGATCAGAATCGCTGCGCACTTGTAAGAACTACAGTAGGCTTCGCAACTCCGCTGTACTACAGCGATAGGAATAGGTCTCTGAAATCTAGAGCGGAACAATTAAGGCTACCCGCCAAGATTCTAAATGCGTAGTGTATGAGTAATCAGAAATGGGCCGGATTAGAGACGCTCTATGGGGCATTGGGCAGTTAATTAACTGGAGCAAGTACAAAATATAATTGTTGTTCACGGTCCAGAAATAAGAGGGTCACTGAATTAAAATTCCTAGAATTCGTATAGTAAACTATAAAGTCATTTAGGATATTGCTTATCCAGTCGAAATTCCTCAATAGTGCCGATTAAAGGATAGCACACTACTATTAGTTCATACTAATACTCAAAAGCACAGAAAGTTCCAGAAGAAGAATTCAAGCGGAGAAGGGCTCGCTGCTTTACTCTGAATAGTACTTCCTATGTTTGAGGGCGAACATGCGTGTAGCAGTAGATCGTTCAGCTGAGAATGTCCAAATGTAGTATCGCGCCTCTTGGCCCTTGTTAGATAATCTGCAGTTTCACCAAGGCCTTCTGAGTGGTAACCATTTGTAAGATATTCTACATATTTTACTGAGTACTCTTTATGCGATAAGAATACGAAAAGTAGATAAATAAGAAAAGGCAAGAACGGGCGACAAAGGGCGAGAAAGGTAGGAGAAAAAGGGCGTGAGTGCCAAGAACCGCTTAGTGGGAGATTGGGGTGGCGGCCTTATCTCGAGTTTCAGTGTATTGTACTGCGCCCGAGTGATACCGGCTTGGCAAAGCACTGCACGACTGTGCGGGGTTTTCCTTCGCAGACCGCTACATAGTGGACTGTGGCTTGGAGTCGCGCCTGGCGATTAGTGAACGAAGTGCCCGTGCTAAGACCACGCCAAATCACAGCTCGGTCCAAAGCAAACAGCGAACGCGCGAACGCTTTGTCATAGTCGCCCTGGTATCTTCGAATTCCCTTCGCGAAACGAGAAAGCCGATATGCAAGTCGTTTTACCTTCCTGCTGAAGCTTTATTAAAGAAGGACGTAGACGGGAGTTTTCGTGATGATCCAACAGCATCCATCCCTCGTCTCACATAGTGTTGGATTTGGTGGTGATACCATCAATTGAGAATGAGTGGCATGAGGCGTGGGAGGGACGCTCAGGGGAGTCCTCTTATCCGTCCTCTTCCATGACTAAGCTAAAGTTTATTGTACACACACGTGATATTCCAACACATAGCTTTTTACCACCCAAAGCCATACCAGTACTCCCACATAAATATGAATTCCATTGAAGCTGCTAGCTTGACCGGTAAGGTCGCGATCGGGACCGGAGGGTCGCGGAGCATTGGCGCCGCGACTGCCTTAGAGCTTGCGAGGCGCGGTGCCAAGACAGGAACAAGCAGCAGCAGATGGAGCAATATCAATAGTCTAACCGAAACCTAGGTCGCCATTATATTCGTGTCTGCGAGCAGCGAGGATCTCGCGGGCGAAGTAATCGAGGAAGATTAAGAGCCTCGACTACGGGTCTTCGAATATTAAGATCCAGGCCGACGTGCGCGACCTTAGCTCTCCGGACAAGGTGATAGCAGAAACAACCGCGGCTTTCGGACAATCTATCGACATCCTAGTTAATGACGCGGGTAAATAGCTTTCTCGGCCGCTCGGGAAGATTAACTTGGAGGGGTACGCGGACGTCTTAGATTACATCTGTATTAGGAAGGATCGGACAACCAGCAGCGAGCGTCTATTCCGCAAGCAAGACTACTGTGGAAACTCTAAGCCGCAGATGGGCTTTAGAGCTGGGCGCTGCCGGCTATACGGCTAATGCCGTTTCCCCTGCCCTTCTCACGACCTGCTGTCAAGGCTCAACCTCAGGATGATCGCTGAAAGGTTTATTGCGCTACGTACAAGAAGCTAGAACTTAAGGAAAGAAGAAGAAGAAGAAGAGGAGAGAGAAGATCAACTTAAATACATAAGGGAAGGAACGTCACGTGACTGCCGAGGATTCTTCTGAGGCTTCTCCATTACTGGGCTTCCAGACCATAACATCTGCACTGAATCAAGTTCAAAGTGGGTATGAATTGACGAAGTTTCTAAGCGAAAGAGAAAGAGAGGAAATAGAGGCAGGGGTGGGAGTTTATATAGGGAGGGGTGTTATGGTCTGGAAGCCTGGTGGCAAAAGTAAGCTTCGGAAGAATCCTCAGCGGACACGTGACCCTATTTCACCCCTGTATTTAAGTTGATTCTTCTCTTCTTCTTCTTCTTCTTTCCTTAAGTTCTAGCTTCTTGTACGTAGCGCAATAAACCTTTCAGCGATCATCCTGAGGTTGAGCCTTGACAAGGGGCTACGACTCCTCCACTAGTGATCCGCATGTGGTGAATGGAGCGCATGTGCTGTACATAGTAAATAAGGCGCACGTGACCGTGACACGTAACGGCTAACTAAGCCGCTTCCTTATTACTTAGCGTAGTTACTTAATATAAGTCTAGTTCGTAATATTACTCCTTCTTCTAAGCCGAAGCTCTTCTAAGCTTTACTCGATCAGCTTCGTATTCTTCTCTAGCTATCGAGTTAGTTCTTTCAGCGGGCTCTCTTTCTCTAGATAAGACTTATAGAAGTCCTTAAGTTTACAGGGGGTATAGTTATAGTTAAAGTTTTCTACTAGGTACTATTCGAGGTCTAGCGGCTTGCCTATCTACTACACCTAGTATCGTAGCTTTAGTTTTAATTTTTTTTCGAATCTATGATTTTTTCTACGATATACTCTATATTACTCTCGATACTCACGGGCGGTAGAGGGGTAAGATATTATCTAGAGAGGGGATTAGTACAATCTAGGATTAGCTAACTTAGATAGAGAACGAGATAAATATTAATTTAAAAGATAGATTAAGGTAGTAAACGTATTAGATTTAGTAGTAATACTATTAATTAAGAATAAGTAGTATAAGGCGTAAGAGAGACGCTTAGGGAGGTGTTGGACCGAAAAAAGCACGGCGCCGCACTGTGATTCAGTGCGAATTGATTGAATTATGTTCCAACAGGAGGTCCTCTTATCCGTCCTCTTCCGTGACTACGTTAAAGTTTATTGTACACACACATGATATTCCAACAGAAGCTTTAAGTCCGTAAGCGGCTAGAAGCAAATAACAGGCGAATCCATAAGCTGTTGACTAGTATAAGGAAGGCAGCTAAGAATGCAGCTGAGAGGCATGAGAAACAGCGTGAAAAAGAGGCTTGATAGGGGGTGGGTGCCTGGTAGATAGCTAGGAGTTTAAATGGAGTTAGTTGGTTTTGCATTGAGCTGGGTTTTGCGTTGCGGTAGAAGCTCCTCGCTTGCGAGGAGACCGACTGGCAGCCGACGCGGCGGTCAGTGCGTCGACTGACAGCAGGCCAGTGCGCTGGGCCTGCGGCCCAGCCATACTGCCGTTGGCTCCGAGTACGGAGACCGCATATTATTTTACTAGTAAAATATACTAAAACTACTAATAGTTCCTAGCTCCCTACTACTTTATATACTATCTCCTTTAGGTAGCCTCCCCCTAGCGAGATCGTGCACTAGTTCCTAGAGATTATATAGACCCTAGCTCTACTGATTGTGGTACACGGTACATCTAGGACGGCCGGAGCGCGGGAGCCGGCCGGATTAAGCTTAGCGCTAGGTCTAGGGACTGGCGCGCAAGGACCGTTAGAATGGCGGTCGTATCCGTACTTTACTATTCCCGTTATAGATCTATGACTCGCTACGACGACATTTTTCCTCTTTTTGGCCTAGTATATCTCTTACTAAAGTTTAGTATAAATCCGGAGCTCCCGTGGTTTTTTTTATTATAGCTCCGCTCGATGACATTTTCTCCTCCTTTAGGCTAGTCCACGGAGCGTATGGTGCGTGCCCTTGTCTAGCTCACATTAATTAGACGCTGTTCAGTGCGCCACACATTTTAGCAGTGTCATTCGTTCCTATCACGTCATGTCAGACAACGCTGCCATGTCATGCCCGCGGGCCTCATTGGTTAGCGTTTTTAATTGCGGGTGCTCGGATGGGGAGTTGGTGGTGTATAAATCGAAGCAAGTGTTACGGCGCAGCCTGCACAGGGTGATA
>JAJJID010000511.1:0-26037 GCA_022204955.1 Macrophomina pseudophaseolina
TCATTTCCTCCGGCCTTCCCACCACTCCTTACCTTCTCAAGCGGTAGCAAGCATTAGGACACCGCAACAATGCAGAAAGACGAACATCTCTTCCTCGCCTTTCTGCCAACCGCGCCTGGAACCCCTCATCAGCCTGATAGCTCAGCACATTTACCTGGCTATCCGGATTTGGCGCTCGACAATGCCGAGCCGCTATCGGTATTTTTGACGGAAGAGCTTGAATGCGGCGAGCTCGACACAATTGCCGATCAGCTGTGGCTCATGTCAACGCAGTCGAGCCGCAACATATCGCCGCTGCACCGACAGCGCGTCAAAGACCGAGAGATCATTGTTACCGAAGAGCCCAAGCTGCATCTGCTCTGGTTCTATAATAAAGTCTACATCAAACCGCTGCCGCGCTACCTGCTTTCGCAGTCCTTCTGGCGCGACTATCTGCTTAATCAGACGCAGCCGCTGGGGGTGCAGCATACGGCGATCCTGTCCAGTGCGCTCGGCTTTTTCCGCTCGTACGCACACTTGGTTCGTCGCGAGTCTGACTTGCGCATCGCGCAGGACAAGGCCCTAGCGCTCGTTCCCGACTGGGTGACGTGGGACCAGTGGTGCCTTCTCCGCGCCAAGGTCTTGACGATCCGCGACGACGAGGTGTCGCAGCGATTTCTGTTCGGCGAGATCAGGCTGACGCGGCTGAACTTCTACTGCAAGTTCCTGCTGCACAAGGCGTACTATCACCGCACGCATAGGCAGTACGGCGACTACTTTGCCAGCTTCTACCCGCCCTTGCTCTTTCTGTTCGGGGTCGTCTCCATCATGCTTGCGTCGATGCAGCTCGTCGCAAGCGTGGAGGAGGTTGAGGAGCGCTGGCGCCATCTTTTGGGCGTGTTTCGCACGTTCAGCATGGCCGTCATTGCTGCCATGTTTACGCTGCTCGCTATGTTCATTGGTCTGTTTACGATCAAATTCGGCAGTGAATGGAGATTTGCACTGCGATGCCGTTATGCGCCGGATCGGAGCAACCGGAGGAGACGGATGACTAGTCCATAGAGCAGAGTCAGTGGCATCGTCTGTGACGACAATAGAACTCGACTTGCCTGCACCTGATAGACAAGCCATTACAGCCGAACTCCAAGCAGCATTTGGAGATGTAAAATCTTTTGCAGCCTCGGGTTGGAAGCAATGGAGTATGACCCTTGTTCTATTGTAATGATGTAGTGGACGTTCAAGGCTCAGCGGAGGTAGCAGGTACTGCGACCTTTGTGGACCTGATTCCACCCTCTGCAATAATTGAATGCGAAATACGCCTGAAGTAGCGACTAAAAGCAAACTAAAGAACAATACACAAATTACCAGTAGCGATCCCCCGCCTGTAAAGCCCACATACGCTTATCAACTGAAAGACCTTGCAAGAAGTTAGGGGAGGATTTTCCATCCCGCTCTACTCACACAAACATAAGACCCATGAAGACATAAAAGGCCGAAACGAGTGCAACCTGCCCCAGTTCCACATACCACAGTTTCCTCGCACGAAGCACAGTAACGCCGCTCCCGCTCAGACTCTGCGTGTCAAACGACGAATCGCCACCGACTAGCGCATTGAATGAGCGCAAAGCTCCTAAACTCGCCAAGTAGATCAACGCGAGCGCGAACGCGCCAATCAGCACACCCAGCACAAGGGCAGCCTTGTAAGCCCGCTTGCCCGACTGGTTTATCGACAAGGCGAACAGGAGAATGCCGCTGATGAGCAGGAAAATAACGTGCGTGGCAGGGGGAGAGGCGGGGAAGACGTCGTTCTGCAGATGCCTGGCGAGCGAGATTGTTTTGGCCAGGGAGGAGTTGAGCTCAGCCTTGGCCGCTTCGGTGACGGCCCAGTCGTCGAGCAGTTGGTCGGAGAGGTCGTCGTCGTCCTTCAAGCGCATGTTCATGACACATTGCGTGTGCGACGTCTCGCCACTGCTCTCGCTTATGCCGACGCCGCCAGTGGTGTTGGTCATGGAGAGACAGCCGCCTGACGATGGTCAGCGCGTGCCCACGAGGTATTGTGCTTCTTCATTGTTCGGCTTACCAAAGAACCCGACGCGGAAGTTGACGTTGTAGGAGTTGTTCGTGCCGAGCTCGGCGACATAGAAATCATCCATGTTCGGCGAGATGCAGCCCACAAGGGCGATGACTGATCCCGCATCAGTTCACATTGTCCCGAATCAGGGGCTGGAGCATGGTGAATACTAACCGCCAAGGACGAGTGCCGGGAGCCACGACAAGGCGGCCAGCACTCCGAGAATGTGCCTGCGAGAGGCCTTTTTCTTTTTGGCGAATTGACCGTTTCGGCCGTTGGCTTTGGGCGCCCGTCTCGTTTTCTTGTTGTTGACGCCCCGGTATGGGAATTTCATCTTGGCGTGAGCGAGCGAAGACCGGGAATGGTCGGATGGGTCTCCTGTGAGGTGAAATGAGGCGAAATTGCTGTGAAAAGAAAAAGTGAAAAAATAAAAACGAATATAAGCAAATGTGAAACGCAGATGGCAATTTTTCCTGATCGATTTTGATGGTGCTACAATCGTTGCGACACGGAGAGCAATATATAGACGGACATGGCTGCTGATGAAGGCAATTCAATTCAGCCCTTCCGCCGGAGCTGCAGCTCGCAATCACCGTTCACGACGGCACCGTTGCAAGCAATCTTACCAGAAAGGCTGCAGTGCCCCGATGCTACGCTCATCGTCCGGCCAAGTGGTTGAATTGGCTCGAACACCTGGATAGAACATCATGCATGATACTGACCACGATAGAAAGTGGCAGGCAGCAAAGTGCTCGTGGTCAGCACAAGGCTGAGCGTCTGGATGTTGGCGATATTGCTGCACTCGACAGAATCTGGCCGTGAGTGACGAGGCTGAAGCGTAATGCGCTGCATGGGTTTTCGACGAGGCTGGGGCCGCAAAAACGCATGTGAGCAGCAGAGATGCCCTTTGCGGACAGCAGGGCTAAATACTGAGACCTGATTGGCCGTTCCAAGGCGCCATGCTCCATACATGCCAAGTTCCAGACTTCCCCGCTTTCAGCCCGTGCCCTAGCCGTGCCGGGGCGCCTCGCTCGCAGTTTCCTCTTTAGCGGCAATACTGAGATAAGATGCGGCTCGGCTCTGTCATCATGGGGCCAAGCTCCTAAAAATTTGTTGCAGATGCAAGCCCGTAGGCTGGCTGCTGACCCAGCTTGCCTATATTGGAAGCGAGTCGGTGGGGAGGGCATGGCCACAAAACACCTGCAGGGTGCACATGGCCGAAAACGGGTTTCAAGATTGCGCCCAGCACTTTCACGTACACCTACCAGGCTGCCAATGCTGCAGTCATTCATTTTTGACCTATTTTAATGCTTCTTGGATCGCGGTGGCATGCGAAGAGGGCGGAGTAAGCCGCGCATGAGTTTGTTGTGGGCTTGTGGCTGCAGGAGAGAGGCAGAAGTTTAGTGCTAAAGAAATTTGCATCGAGGCTGGGGCTGGAATATCAGAGAAATTCCAGTCTGTGCATATAAGGAGAAAGACTGAATGTGCAGGAGCTGCCTTTGAGCAGATTTTTCCTGTCAATGCCTTAGCATCTGCCTTTGAGCGAAGAAGAATTGTTTCGCGCTACATACATCCACCGCGGCTATTTTCTCTATCCCCTTCATCCCCAATGGATTCCCCATACGACCAGCAGCGTCGCCCTCCTATTCCCCGACCAATTCACACGCAGCCTCGCATAACTGATCAAATGGCGTACAATCCCCAGCCCCGGAGGAGCCCGAACCCTCCTATGTATGCTATGGACATGCATAGGCTCAGCCAGCGAAACCTAGTAGCAACAACACAAGCGGATAATGGCCATCTGGAAGTGTCCAGGCTTCAGCCCGCAGCTGAGCGGCCACTACCTCCATGGCTTAGAGCCTCGGCTGATCAGTCACCGCCACCAGTGGATAGCTTACAACCCCCTCGTGCTCCAAAGTCCTCTGATAGCTCATCACCTCGGAGCTTCGATGAATACACTACCAGCCCACCATCCACACGCTACCAGGGAGCAGTTCTCGGTCGACCACAGTCCCTCCCCGAGGTCCAGGCTGCTACGAATAGCCAACGATCTGTACTGCAGCCGCACACTCATGCTCAGCCTTCTGAACTTCAATCCACGCCTTACGGTCGACAGCTTTCTGGTATCGAATCAGCTGCAGACCGCCCACCACAGTTGAGGACTCTCGCTACATCCGACGGTTCACAACAATCATCGAGAGTGGGGAATGGCCAGCCTCCAGCGCCGAGATATCAGACCGCACTCTTGGCCCGTGACCACCCCTCAGGGCTCCAAAATGCGGCCGCCGACCGTCCACTACCTTCAAAAACCGTCGGAACTACCGGTCAACGACCCGCTGGTCTGCAGCCCGGCGATGGACACGAGCCGGCCGGACTGCAGCCTGGCAGAGGGACCGCCCCTCAGCAGCACCTTCCTCCGGGTCTTCAGCAAACCGCACCAGCGGACCAGCCCCATCCAAGAACCCGAGAACAGCCGAACGTTGCCGCACCGGGCGGACTGCGACCTCCCGGGGCAGGCGGTGCGGCGACCCTCCCACAAGGCCCCGTCGGGGCCGACCGTCCCGTAGCGATGCCCGCGACGGGGCCAGCGGGACCTGGCCGTTCGCCCATGCCTCGGAGAGTGCCGGTGGGAGGCAGCGACCGCCCCAGCCCTCCCAAGAACTCCGCCGCTCCAGCCCCACGGCCCGTCCAGAACACCACGAATAACTTTAACTACAGCACGCCTGTACCGGCATCGGCGCCGGGGCAGTGGCCACCCCGGTCATCCACCCAGCAGCAGCAGCAGCAGCCGAAGACGCACGTGAAGGGACGACAAGCGGCGCAGCCGATGCAGCCGAGCACACACCAGTCGACCCCGCAGCCTCCTTTCGGGGGGTCCTCTTCTGCGCCCAAGTTTGGAGGTGGCTCACATAACTCGTCTTCTGGAGGATCGTCCTTCGCGCCCAAGCTCCAGTTCGGCGGGGGTTCGAGTTCGAACGCGCATGAGCACCACCACCATGGAGCTCGCAGCAGCGATAAGGGGTTGAAAGCCCAGCTGAAGACTGCGGAGAAGGCTGTGGAGAAACAGCGGCTCTTGGCGCAAGCGGAGTTCGAGAAGGCTGTGAGCAAGTATGAAGATGCGGAAAACAAGAAGCGTGAGATCGAGAAGAGAAAGGAGAAGAAAGAGGAGGAGGAGAACAAAAAGAAGCAGCAGAAAAAATATGAGGAAGAGGAGAAGAAGCGAAGGAAAGAAGAGCAAGATAAAAGGAAACAGAAGCTTGAAGATGGGAAGAAACCAGAAGACGAACAGAAGCCGGACGCAGAGAAGCCCGATGAACAGAAGCCCGATGAACAGAAGCCCGATGAACAGAAACCCGGCATACAGAAACCCGACGAATCAGAGCTGGACCCCGAACAACCTCAGCATGAGCAGGCTGGACAGCAGGGGCCAGAAGAGCAGGTTCCCGAACAGGAGGAACCTTGGCAGCAACAGTTGCCACCTCAACAGCCTGACTCCTCGGAGTTCCAGCAGTATGACCAGTCGCAATTCCCAGATCAGGATATGTGGCAACGGTACCCGCAACAAGGCCAGTACCAAGATCATGAGCAGCAGCATCAGTGGCTAGATGCCCAGCAACAAGGACACTGGATAGAACTCGAACAGCAGCAACAGGGGAACGACCATAGACCACTACAACAATATGACCGCGACATCCAGCACCAGGATCCGTGGGGACGAAACCCGCGGGAGCAGGACCTATATCACCGACAGCCATACGAACAAGCGCAAAACCCATATGGGCGACAGGAAGATCCTTACGGCGAAGAGCCATATGTGCATGAGCAAGACCAATATCAGCGACAACAATACAACCAACAGCAGAACCAATACCAACTACAAGAACACCAGCAACAGCACGAGCCACAGGAGAGGTACTCGCACGAAGGAAGGCGTCAGCATAGCCCTGAGCCAAGCCACAAGAACGCGGGAGCCATCGCCGGGGGAGCACTAGCAGTGGGCGCAGTTGGGGGCGCTGCTGTGGTAAGCCAGGCCGCTTTTTATAGCGACGATGGGGATAGCGGGCAGAAAGGTGGAGAGGACGACAACGAGTCTTGCTGCGGAGATTGTTATGGAATTTGTGGAGGCGAATACTGTGATGGAGGCTGTTGCAATTGCTGTGGGGACGAATGGTGCAATGGCGGCTGTTGTGAGGGTGGTTGCTTTGGGTGTTGCGACGAGAATGATGACGAGGAAGGCTGCTGTTTTGGTTTGTGCTGATAATAAGATATATTTTTCCGTTTCCGCATATGGTAAATGGATGTAATGAAAATTGATTAGAAAGTCTTTAAGTGGTATATTCATACATGCTTCATTGTCACGGTCAGCATCAATTCAAGTTTATAGTGGTTATGAGAGGACGAAGTTTCTAAGCTGAGGAAGGAAAAGAAAAGGAAAAGTAGGTAATCGAGAAGGAGGGTGATATCCTTATATAGGAGACCGTGCTATGAGAGGCTTGGCAGCAGTCGAGCCAGCGTGATATTCATACGTAAGGTAGAGAGTGTTGTGAGGCACCGGCGGCTTGGCCAGATAAATAATTTACCCCACCTCCTCAAATGGACGTCGATTACTTATGCACACTGACAAGAAATGTGTAACGTCAGATCCAGAGAGAGATAGAAAGAGGTTATAACATACGCAAAGCTCTCTTCATTCCAAGTCTTTTCTTTTTTTTTTTCTTTGGCAACGAAGAATACAAGATCAAAAGCAGTGTGGTAGTTTTAACGACCGTGAAGTGTAATCGTGCCATACTTCAACATTATGACAGGTGTCACGGTGTTTTGATAAATCTACAGTCACTTCATGGCTGCCTGAGGAGGTTTAAGTGCCCTTCAGATTCTGGTTACTTGTTTTCGAGGGTTAGATAGAGAAATGCATATTTGGAATTTAAATATTATACGTATAAAAATGGATTATTCTACAGTTAACCGTATGAATAAGTGGACTGGAGATCAATGTGTTAAGGAGTTCCAAATGATGGACTTTGGATTCTACAAGTAAATTGGGGCTAATCCTCTGCAATTACAAATGGATAGGTCAGAGATGGCTATCCTGCCACACAATGAGGCGGACGCGGAGATTGGGGGGACAACGAAGAGATGTGTTGGGTGGAAGGTTCCAGTGGCAGCCGCTAGGCCGTTTCAGGTTTAGGTTGTTTGCTTCAGTAGCTTAGTCACCACCGAGCGTTGGCCCTTAAGACCAACGCCGGCTGGCCTCCTTCATCAATCAACCTTTCTTCTCTCGTTTGGTTCACCTACCCGGTTCAACAAGATGTGTGAGTAAGGCATACTTTCTCTCTCTCTCTCTCTCTCTCTCTCTCTCTCTCTCTCTCTCTCTCTCTTTTAGTTCTCTTTCTTTTACTTCTATCTCTTTTCTTAGTATAGTAGAATATGTATATTATAAAAGCGTAGTAGATTAAATACCTTCTAGATAATATAGAATGCACACCCCCGAGGTGAGGTGTAGTAGAGAATATACCCTCCGCTTTTGTTGGACCAAAAAAAGCACGGCGCCGCACTGTGATTCAGTGCGAATTGGTTGAATTATGTTCGAACAGCTTTACTAGTATAGCGGACGTCCGCTACGCATCACGTTTAGTAAATAAGGCTCTTGTCGTTATATAAAGCTAATACGTGGCTTAACAGGTATGTATTTCGCTACGCAAGTGTGCAAAGTACTACATTACACGCCAAGAGTGTGCATGTTGTATTATCCCGAGCAAACATCGACGGCATCACGATCCATTCGGTTTTAGACTTTCCAAAGACCCGACCGCGAGAGGAGGCCGCGATAGACACCCGGACAGGTTCGCCTTGCCTAGCTCTGCAGCGTATGGGGACTGAGTCTACTTATAGGAAAATATTGTTTACTGATACTTGACAAGGTTTTCGCGCTAAATACGAGACCCACCCTTTCGTCCGAAAACAGATGTGACTGTAAAACCCCTCAAGTTGCTAAGCCTCCCTAGTCTGCGGGGGACCTTAGCGGGATTTCGATTGCCAATTTTTGCGGGGGTTGGCAGCCGCGGGCGGCTGCTGCTGCGTTTGGAGCTCCCCTGGATAAACGGGTATGATTGGCCGTGAACATGTTTAATAATCCAAATCTGTCTCGAATAACTTAACCGCGGGATAACTTACTGAGAGTCATGCTGAGGAAAGTTTAGTAATCCGAATTGGCCTCGATGCAGCGGGGCAAATGAGACCCCGCTTTGTGCGTCTTGATCTGGCTATAACGATAGCCGGCACTTCAACGAAGGGTGGCATTTGCAGCTTTCAACGGCCAAGTACTCCTTCCGACGTAGGCCCGGCACCTCTAACGCCAGACATAGTTTAAATAGAGGCTGTGCCCCTCCCCAGGGGTCAAGCCGCAACAATTTCATCTTTTATTTGAGAAAGCCACCATGCCGTTCACCAGTATCTTACCACCGCGGGACAGGCCTCCAAAGACTCGAGGCTATGCCTTGCAGAGGCTCATCCTGAACCATCTTTCGTTGAGCTCGTGGTTGCTCATCGGCGGCCTCTTCCAGTCACTCATCCTCGCCTTGACACCATCAGCATACGCTCATATCCCCATGCTAGCTATTCTCGCCATTCTTGGAGTACGCTCGATTAAGGCAGTCTTCATCACCTATGGTCTTATAAAGAACCCGTCCCTTGAAGGAGCCATCCCGCACAAGTACGCTGTGCAGATACCTAATACAGATGGGGAATTCTCGGATGTGCCTGCGTCCGAGAGAGTCGTCTGTTTACACCTTGGAGCAAAATTCCACCACCCAGCCGGGATCTTTGCCGCTGATTCTCGGGAGATTGGGGACCACTTGTCAAAGATGATATGCGAGCTTGACGATAACATGGGCAGCAATGGCTTCCTAGGGGGGAGTCGGTGGCAATCCTACGACCAGCGAGGCGCACTGGAGACCAACTTTATCGCCTACTGGCGTTCTCTCGAGGACGTGCACAGGTTTGCGCACGGCGAGACGCATCGAAAAGCGTGGGATTGGTTTAACTCCCTAGCAGAGGAGCGGTCAGCTCTTCTCGGCATCCATCACGAACTCTTCTCCGCTGAGCCTGGCCAGTGGGAGGCGATATATTCAAATTTTCAGCCGACTCTCCTCGGCGCAACCACCTACCTCAAGAAAGGTGACAAGCTAATCGGTGGAACTGTGGAAGACAAATGGATCAGTCCTCTGGTAGATGCCCGGAGGGGGAAATTGAGAACGAGCGCTGGAAGACTAGGATGGCAACCAGATGTATTAGAAAAAAAATACGGCCATTACTGACGAGTGGCAAGATCAAAATGTCAACCTTTGAGGCCAAGGAAGATATTTAAGGGCTTTATATTTGCTCCGCTCTTGCGCTGGATCACTGGCGGGCTGGATCAAACCAAGAGACAATCAAGGCCGGGACGCTAGTATGTCACCGAGATTCTATGGATACCATTATATATGCGCTCTTGAGCACGTCGATTGCTTGGACATGTCGGTTTCGTGGCTGACGTGGTCTGCACCACATGTACGGAATATTAGCCGGCGCTAAGCGCGTTGGTCGGGCAGTGTCATAGAACCGTTGCAGACTCTCTACCTTCCCTCTTGCGTCGACGGTTATGGTTGACCACCACTTGAATTAGGTTGCGTCGCCAAAAACTGAAGTGCCGCACGCACGGGCTCGAAATAAAGGGTCATGGGTCGCTTTAAGGATCAAATAGTCGAGGAGAATTGTAAAAACCCTTAGCCGTTAACGTTCGTAACAACGAATAGCAACGAGAAAGATGTGCGCAAGAGGTGTCTGTATAATGATAGAAATTTCCTTTCTAGTAAGGCTTGAGGGCAAGCCAGTAATTCAACTGAAACACTGCGGCGGAGAAGGGGCGTTAAGAGGAGGCGAGGCGAGAAGCGCGTAAGATGAAGCAGGTGATGGACGGAACTCCGAACGTAGCATTACGGCACAGTAGTCAAGCAGAAAGGTAGGCGCTTGAGGGTATAAATTTCGTAGAGGATTTGGGGCGTTGCGGCCGCTCCTTCGCTTCTACTGAGTCGGATAAAGTCAAAGGTTTAGTCCCTGCGCCGATAAACCGCCCCTACCCTTGCCGCCATAGAAGGTCTTCCTGCGTCGCGTTCTTTTGTTCCGCCTACTCTACAGGGTGAGTTTTAAAGGAACATCTCATGGTGCAAATCCCTACATGATTTGTAAAGAATTTGTCTATGTCGGATTTAACAAACGCTTGCAAGCTTAGATTCTAAGTGTGGCGTTACGCTTTTTCGTCCCAACGGTCTAGCAAGGCTTATGAATTTATATAGTTCTGAGCCCTTTATAAGAACGCGGTAGGTAGCGGTTTAGTCCGTATGGCAAATATCCTCTAACGGAGAAGGTAGTACAATATAAGCATCTACCGTTCTTGGGACATCAACATGCCCTTGCGTATAGAATATATTCTTAAGATAGATCCTCTACAAGAATACGTTCAGCTTATTACTTGGGTATATATATACTTTAAGCGCTTGGCCATTAGAGTTACTAATAGTGCGGTAGAATGACGGGCCTAAACTCTACTATTTCCGTAATCTCTAGCGTCAGCAGAATAACAATAAGGATCCTAGCGGCTACACTATATATAATTATTTATTTATGAATTTTGAGGTAAATGTTCTACTAGTACAGTTAGGTAGCTAGAAAGAAATCAGCTAATAGAAAAAAGGCTACCTGTTACCATTATAAAATTTTCCAATAAGCTCGACCTGCTGAGAAATCAAGGGCTGGTCAAGGATATCTTCGAGGTCAATCTGAATTCCAGTCCTATGTCGATAAAAGTCCATCATGTACGATGTAGCGGCCAGGTTCGCGCCCAAAGCGAACATGGACATGTCGGAAGACTGCCAGTGGGGCCAGGGTGCGCCGCTTTGTGATGCACTAGACAAGCCCATTGTTTCATTCCACGCTTGCAGAACCGTTAACCTTGCATTTTCAGCGTTGGGTGTTGCCGGTTCCATTGGCGTGGGTGCATTAGAGGCGTTGGCGCTGGGAGGAGCTGGCGGTAAAGGTAGCGGGATGTGAGGCGAACGTGTAGGAAGGAAGCCCATCACCGGCGCCGCCGCATCAGTTACCATATGTTGAGCGATAATACAGAAGGAGTCCAGCATAAGATCCACTAGCGACGGTGGGACAAGGTCGGCGCAGAAACCGAGTGCAACTTGCAGTTCTTTGTCCCCGGCGGGGGTTACCTCCACAGCAACGTCGGCGCCATCGAAGGCAGACGCATCGCATTGCATTTTGGCAACCACGTCTCCGAAATCCACCGCGTTATCTCGCTGCTGCGCGAACGGCGTCTCCTGTATGGTGAGAGACGTGCTGAATCTTGTCTGTTGCGGCCAGTCCGTGCAATGCCTGACAATGCCATCGAAATCCATGCACTCGTGCTGTAGAGAGGGGACGTGAGAGTCATAAGTCTGTGAGAGTATCTCCTCGATGGTACTGTCGCCATTCTCGCCGACGCGGAGCCTGACGGGGACGCAGTTGATACAAGCGCCCACAATGGACTCGATGCCGTCCAAGTCAAGCTTGCGGCCCGTAGTCGTGTATCCGAACACGACATCCTTTTCACCCGTGAGGCCGGCAAGCGTCAAGCCCCAGCTTGCCTTCATGATGACCGAGAGCGGATATCGCGTCTCGCTGTCCGGTCGAAGAATTGTCCGTCGTCGTTGGTCTACCCGTGGAAATGCGTACGCCGGCTTCTCATGCTCGACAATGCTGGTCACTTTCGCGCCGCTCAACTGTTCGCTCCAGGAGGTCTCCGCCGTGGGAACAAACACACTGCACAACACCTCGTAGTGATGACAGATGTCTCGGCAGGCTTAATGCAAGCGGAGCGCGTCGACCGTGTCCAGAAAGTCCAGGGTGAAGTAAGTGATGTTTCCACGTTGCTTGAGAAGACCGGACACAAAGCTGACCTTTTGCACATACGTTGCAGGCAATACGTCCTGGACATCCTCGCAGCCTCCGGGGACCCGGCATCCGATGGCATCGAGGACCGAGTCATTCGAGTCTTTCGGGAACGGTAGCAGGCTCAAAGGGGACGGCAGTGAGGATAAATGGATGTCAATGAGCCGGCAAGCCTCTGCCATGCTCGACAAGGTCGGATTGCGGAAGATGTCAGCGACACTGAGGCGTATGCCCCGGCTGCGGCCTAGGCTGGCCAATCTCATGGCTTGCAGAGAATCGCCGCCGAGGCGGAAGAAGCTATCGTCGACGCCGACAGAGCCCTCGACGACAATCTCACGCACGACGCCTGGAGGAAGGAGCCTGTCCGCGTCCTGGTCATCCACTATCCACACGTTGCAGCCAACCGGCTCTTAGATATTCGTCGAACTCGTCGTTTGCTCCATGGCGGCTGTGCTCGTGCACAGGATCGTCGTCTCCGACTGCCCGTACGTCTGCAGGAACCGCTTTTTGGGGGCCCACTGCGCCACTTGCGCGGCGTTGAGAAGCTCCCCCGCCGTGGCCAAAGTGTGCAGCCGGGGCACTTGCTCCGGGCTCAGCACGCACAGCAGCGTCGGAGTGAATAGCGCCAAGTTGATGTCGAGCCGATTAATGGCCTCGCCGGGTGCCGACAGGCGCTCCTCGTCGGACAGCACGCAAACACACCCGCCGTGGACAATGGTTGTCAGAATTTGCACGATGCAGACGCCAAATGCGTAGGAGCAGACGCCCATCATGCGGGTATCCTCACCCATCCCGCGCGCTCTCTCGTGGGCGATGGCCGACGTGCAAAATGCCTTGTGCATCACAACCGCGCCCTTCGGTTTTCCGCTGCTGCCCGAGGTCCAGTCGACGTAGGCAGCAAAGTCGGGCTGAAGCGGTGGAAGGCCTTCCCGAGCGGCGGATTGCTCGTCGATGGATGCACGGTAGGCGTTGTCCAGGACAAGTACGGTCTCGACCAACGACTGCGCCAATGCGGCCTCGCTCGGCGATGCGATCATTAGCTTGGCGTCCAGAACTTCAACCATGTACTGCAGTCGAGAGATTGGCTGAGCGGCGTTGAGCATGCTGTATGCGGCGCCGGTTTTGAGGATGGTAAGGATGGCGATAACGGTCCAGAGCGACTTCTCGAACAATAGCAGCACCTTCGATCCGCGTTGAGCTCCTCGAGCCACGAGTTCGTGGGCCAAGCGGGTAGAGAGGCTATCCAGCTCGCTGTAAGGCAGGTTTGCGTCGCAAGATTCCACAGCTCTCGCGTCGGGACGCGCCGATGCGCGTTTCTCAATCAGATGGGGCGTGCCCGAGTCGACATCAAGAGGGTCACAGCCGTGATTGTGTCGAAGGAGCTGCTGCACGCTGTGGTTCGTAAAAGCACCAAACTGTCCGATTGGAATGTCTGGCTCGTCTGTCATCTGCGACAGCGCTGATGCGTAGGCTTTCGCGAGGCCGGTGGCGCGGTCTTCCGGGAGACACGATGGCCAGTAGTTGAAGTTGATGAGGAGTTGCTCGCCATCGATGACAGCATTTACAAAAATTATCAAACTACGTCGCTGTTAGTTTTTCTTCTCATTTCTTTCTAAAGTTTTTTTTTTCTGCAGAGTCATTACATACCTCTGTGGGGCCGTGTCTGCTGATTCCCGTGATGCTGCAGCCTTTCCAGGTCGATTGGCGCCTGCGAGGAGTTTGAATGAAGGAACTGAAAGCTGTACTGGTCGGGGTCACTCATTTGGCTGAACAAAAGGCCTTGCTCGACTGGAGAACGAGGGAAGACGTCCCCGATGCTGCTGGAATCACCCACCCCAAGCTCTGGCAGGGTAATGTGGACAGATCTGACCATGTCGGCTACCGGAGCA
This sequence comes from Macrophomina pseudophaseolina, assembly GCA_022204955.1. Taxonomy (NCBI): domain Eukaryota; kingdom Fungi; phylum Ascomycota; class Dothideomycetes; order Botryosphaeriales; family Botryosphaeriaceae; genus Macrophomina; species Macrophomina pseudophaseolina. Next base: position 13,912 of record JAJJID010000511.1, read on the forward strand.
TTCAGCTGCGTGAAACGAGACGTTTCGGGCGAGAATCCCTGTCCCGAAGGCATGAAAACCATTTCTTCCAATGTCCGCTTGCACTCTGCAGGCCTGTGCGCCATTAGACGGTTGAACATAAACATTGGCCTGATTCTGCGTTTCTCCACAACGACCACGACCTCCACGAGCGCCGGCCGGCGGGTCTCGGGGCCAAATCCTCCGAGATTTTTGTCAGCAAGGAACTCGGGCAACGGTAAAGACGCCCCGTTGGCGTTGAAGCTGCTGCTGCATTCCAGCATAGTTGAAGGCCACTTCCATGTTGTGATAGACCGTATTGGCCGCGTCTCCAAGCATGAACGAGACGAAGTGCGCAACGCCGCGATCGCCGAGCGATCGACGGCAATCGACAATGGCTTTTACGCTCTCCGTCATATCCATATCTTCGCTGATTTGTGCAAACAGGAGTGTGAAGGTGGTGAACCACCCAACCGTTGACTCGACATTCATATCGACTGGTCCATCCTGGCGGCCGTGACCTTCGACAAAGATGATCGGAACATTCCTTTCTGGGAAGACGCTCGCAAAGGATCGAACAATCGCAGCGATCATTATATCGGCCGGCTCGGCCCCAGCAGCGCCCTGGCACTTGCCGAGAAGCAGCGATGAGGTGTTCTCGTCTAAGAAGAAGCTTTCAGCATCGACGTTGCCGCATACATTTCCCCCCACGTCGATGCCCCAGAAGGATGTCTCTGGCGGTGGAATCTCGAGTGGCTGTTCCGAGGTCAGAGCGCTGTTGTTTTGCTCGAGAAGCGCTCGCTACCAGCTCTTGAAGGTGGCCGAGGGCGGAGGCGGAAGTGCGCTTGGCGGCTGCTGCAGGAGTTGATGCAGTTCGAGAAGCCTGGCCACCAGAAGAGGCCCTTCGAAGATGCCGCGCTAGTAGCGTAGAGTAGGTCCAAGAGCGGGCTAGAGGCAAATGACCCCTCGGAGAAAACAACGAAAATATTAGGGCAGGGGGCTTTCAGTTCGAACGCCAGTCGACTTAAGGGCAATGCTGGCAATTCCATCGAAGAAGAATGAGCAGAGGGACGTTTCTGCGGCACGAGGCGGGCACGGAAACAATCAACGGCTCCGGCTTCGGGCCCCCAGTCTGCTCAAGTCCGTTAGCGCGTGGCCGCGCGCACCACAGGCGTATATATCTCTTTTAGTCACAGCCTCTAGCCCCGTGCTCAGCCCCGTGGGCAACGAACAGGCATTCGAGCAGCCTCTCATCCGCCGCCCGCCAATTACCTTCTGCTGCGCCCTTTATATTCAAGTGGTGATAATGAGTGTCTCTGTCACCAGCCGGAGCCTCTCATCATGATGTGTCAAGAAGCTCCCATGCTCCTGTATGTGTGTTGGCGTGCAGTTAGTCACCAAAACTTGACTAGCGGCCCGTCATTGCACTTAGTCTAGTCTAGTAGTTGAAGAATTCTTCCAACTACTTCATGACAAAGTATTTGTCGCGGTCTGCTGAGAACACGGAGGGCGATCTTACTATAGTATAGACGACAGGTTTTATTTTGGCTACTTTAGTAGTTCTCCTGATTGGTAGATTGCTTGGAACTCTATAAATAACGAGAGTTAGGCTTGCTGACGGGGGACGAGTAAGCGATGGCGGTCGTGCCGCTATTGGCTACGCACGATATGCCGATGTCAGCCTTCCTGTTTCTTTGCGAGCCATCCTTGGAGATGGCGACCCCCAACTCTAGGAAGGATCTCGCTTGAAGTTATGCCGCCTCTAGAGACTTGTCTAGACGCCCGGTATGTCGGCCCGCGGCATCCTTACGAAGGGGACTACCGCTTTCACATGTGAGCATGCTTTTGTAATCTTACGTAATATGAACCATATTTCGCATAAATCGCACTCCCTACCATCCGGGCCTTCGCTTAAAGTTCCTTATCCTTAGTTTCCCCGCTTGATACACTGATTAGCGTCATGCAAGATCCCTAAATATCACGGCCTCTCGGCAATATGTATGTCTCAGCTAACCTGGACTACCCCGCAATCCTCCAGCTAAACTCGAAGTTAAATTCTATGATTGTATAGGAGCGTTAGGCGGCATCTGCAGCCCTTCGATGCTTGGTTCGTCATCCATAGACTCGGTGTCTCCGACCCAGGCGATTTCGACGAATCATTTTAAAGGGGCACGTTTTCTTCTTTTCCTATCGCTTTTTCTTGTTGGCGTTCTTGGCCGAATTTGAAGTTTTGCGTACCATGTTTGAGAACGCTAGCCGGCGTCTTTCAGCTTTCCTCATGCGTGACGTTAATCCTCCCCCTCGGTGTCGTCTTGCGTACACGAGCCTGGGCGGTATGTACCGGCTGGAACGACCTATCCTCTTTCTTCTATATAAAGGGCATGAGTTTGTCCCGCATTATAGCGTGCTGAGCAGCTCTTTATTCCCACTACTCTAGCGTTACTAGGCTAAAATTCCAATCTGATTCGCAACCATGGGCACTGGCACTAAAGTCTTCTCTGTTATCCTTCGCCTTGGCGAACTTTGCAGCGCCGCTATCGTGGTAGGCCTTCTGGGCCGCTTCTTCTACTTATTGCACCTCGCGCCGCGCGAGTCTGTGGAGGGCCGTCTGATATACACCGAGGTTATCTCTTGTCTGCAGATTATCTTTTCAATCATCCTCCTCCCTCCTCTTAAATATTCTTTCTATGCCTGGCCCCTTGATGCCATATCATTCATCTGCTCGATTGTGGCATTTGGGTTGTTGGCTGATGTACGTATTAGATGAAAGCTAGGAGTCACCAAGCTAACTTGGTATCTAGCTCAATAGCTCTTGTTCCTCGTACTGGTATTGGAATTACTGGGGCTACTACTGGGGTCGGTTCTGGACTGTTACACCCCGCGCTAGCATAACATTTCGCACCGTTGGTTCTGCGGGATGTGGTTCCTGGAGAGCCATCCTCGCTTTCCTTTTCCTCGGAGCAATGGCTTGGTTGTTGAGCGCAATTCTTGTGAGTTCCCACTTCGAAGAGGCGTTTTCAGATACCAGTCGGGTTAATCTGCGAGATTTAGGGGGCTTTTACCTTCCTTGAAATCCGTGCCGGCCATGAGACACATAGAACAAGGTAAGGAGCGCACAGGTATATGCCGTGGCTTCATCGAACCACCTCGCTAACGAATGACAGTGCTATCAAGGAAAAGGTTATGCACAAGAACCAGCAGACAGCCGACCCCGAAGCTCAATAGTAGTTCTGGTGCAAGGGCTCGAAGGTGATCACGTATGGGGAATACAGATTGTGGGAAGTCTCGGAAATTGTCGTGGTTTAAAGTTTTCGTCTACCTACTTCTATTATGTCTGCTTATATCTCCATTTGGAACGGAAATACTCTGTCAAGTGCATACATTGGTGGACTACATGTTCCGATTCCCGCGAGATACGACTTTTCCTGGGCGCATAACGTAACGACGGGCCTCTTTTACTAGGGCTTCAGAGTTACTGTCGGATTTGGTGGTGATACCATCAATTGAGAATGAGTGGCATGAGGACTGAGAGGGCCGCTCAGGGGTAGGCCTCTTATCCAGTCTCGTCAATGACTAAGCTAAATCTAATGTACAAACACGTGATATTCCAACAGTTACCTATTAGGTCGGCGGGTTGTAAGGGTTTACCTTAAAGGATAAGAGATAGTATAGGGCTTGAGCAACGATAGTAGTAGCTAGGGGTATTACGTAATTAACGGGTGCACACTGATACAAAAGGCCTATTACTTCTAATAGAGTAGTAGATTGTTACGACGCAGCCTTTATGGGTAGAGAAAGAAACTCAGTAATCTCGTGAGGAACCGCCTATTATGAACCTTAGAGCATAAGAGCTCTATAACCCCATGGGTGGAGAGCCCGTACGGGAAAAGGCACCGTAGAGGCTAGAAACCCTTACGGATAGTAGAGCCGCACGGTTAGCACGTCCGCACGGGAGAACTAGACTTAAAGAAAGATAGCGCGTACGGCCCTAGATAAGGTAGTAATAGAAGCCTGTATCAGGATGAGCTAGCGGCGGAATTCTGATGTTTTTCCGACCACCCACGCACAGATTAGATTATGGCCAGTCAGAGCAGAGGGAATGGAAAAGAGGGCTGCTTCCCATAAAGCATGGGTCTTAGGCAATAAGGCATTGATCAGCCAACGATTAGGCCCATGTTCCATCAACCTTGTCGTCGGACAGTATACGCGTCCGAGAATAGTGTGTGCTGTAGCATCTATGATGTCTCTATGTCATTACAACCACCTATCGGGCCAGCAGTCGTCATCTAAACCTGCATGCTGTACACAATCGTGTATTCTTATTGTTCGGACCCGTCCACAGCAGCCTTGGTTGCGGCGCCAGCCTCGGCGTTCCAACATCTTGGCACCGTCCAGAAGCTGACTTTATAGTTACAACGTGCGAGCTCTCTAACACAGTCGCTCAATGCTCTCCAGAGATCCTCTTTCTTGAGAGGCATACCGCTAGCGGTTATCCAACCGGGCTAAGACCACCTACCCATTTGGCCGGTTGCATTAATGCCCACATACATGGAGTCTATGATAAGGACGACTCGGCCCCAGCCTCCAGCTCAAGCTCATACCAGCACCTAGTATAACGGCCATATCGCATTTTTTGGGGAAATGCGCTTATAAAGATAGTGCAAGCGACGGTAGAATATTAGTATTCCTCCGAGCACCCGCACGTAGACTGTGCTATGGCCAATCAAACTAGAGAGAATTGGAAAGAGGGCTATTTACAATAAAGCATAAGTGTTGGATCAATCACATGTATTTAGCTCTCGCCAAGGGAAGTCTATTCAGGAGAGGATAAAAGGCCACTCCACGGCCGCCCTCCTCCAACACCATGCCAATCCAACTCTTTACTACTGAATAAGCTGTCACATCACTTGTTCCAACAATAAGTCTTGGGGTTTGGCGTTGTTTACGTTGGCTGCTGGAAGAGGTAGTAGAAAAGAAATTGAAGAAAGTACATCGCACGACACGTCTAGACTGTTTTCTATCCCTACTAGCGCGTACGCGTCGCATTGAAATAACGTTTAACTACGGAATATTTTCTCTTTCTTCTTACTGCGAAGATAAGGCAGGATTTTGATGAGGCCAAAAGGCAGTAAGGGTGCGGAAAGGTTTATACGGAAAGGGAAGGACCCATGTAGATTGGACTGAAAAAGTACGTTGGACTCGCCCTTTCTTGGTCAAGGGTAAATACATGTGTGCCGTTCGATCCCAATCACGCTATTAGAATATACCAGCATTGCTGGGCAGTTTGAAGCCACCTGGGGCTCGTTCTTGGAAAACATGATTTGGATCATATTTTTGTGACACGGCCAGCATTTCTCTTACGCTGTGTTCTCCATAGCTTGACATGACGTCCTGAGACTGGTCAGCATAATTTGCGTAGCGGAAACCAACGTAAGCGTCAACGCTGCGGCTGTACTCTTCAACAGCGTCCTTCCATGCTTGCATCTTCCTTCTTGCAAGTGCTTCCCCGTCGACACCGTTTACAGCGAGGGATCCCAACCAAACAATGGCGTTTTCTGTAATGGCGTCGATGCCCAGGGCGTTCCCACGTCTCTCGGCGGAATGTTTACCCACTAGGGCTGGGAAGGGCTGGAAAAAGCACTGCGTTTCGAAGTCACCGTCAGGCAACTCCTGTATCAGTTCATTGACCAAGATTTCGTGGAGTTCGACGGCTTTCCTGACAACAGCTTCGTTGTTTCGGAAAGTTAAGGTAAACCAGACATTCCTTCATTCGTCAGCTCTCAGAATAAACCTTCTGCCTTGACAAAACATACCGGTAGCCTTCCGCCTGGGTGCTAGTTGCCAGCGTCGACATGTTGGTTGGACCCAGGGCAGAAGAAGTATTACCCGGAATAGCCAAAAGCTTGTCGAAGGCCGGTGCAGCAACGACGCCTCCCACATCTGTAAGCACAGAATTGACGATAATAGCGCCGTCGCTTGGCTTGTACGTCCAAAAGATAACGGCAGAACCATTCGGATAATTCTCAATGTTGTCAGTCCAGTCCACAATGGCAAGTATGTGGTCTTCAGTAGCATCGGCCTTGTATGTCCTCGTGCCACCCCATATCGGCGTCCTCTCGAAAGCTTCCATATCTATGCGCGTAACGATACCGAAATTGCCCGAGCCGCCTTTTAGCATCCTGTAGAGATCTGTGTTTTTTCCCGCGTTGGCCTCAACTATCGTGCCGTTTGCGAGCACGACTTGGAATCCCTGTACGCTATCGCAGACTAAGCCACGCTGGTATAGGTAGAATGAGAAGCCGCCGCCCAACACCAAGCCTCCCACGCCTACGGTACCAAGGCGACCTCCAAGAACACCGACACCGAGCGGATCGGTTGTCTGGTACACGCTGAGCCAGCGTGCAGCTGGTTCGATAGAGACCACACCGCCGGCGGCATTATAGGTTGTTGCATTCATTAGGCCTATTTAGGTAGGTATCAGTATTATTAGGTGGGACGCATGGGATGTCCAAAGAGAGTGACGATAACGCGTCCTTACCGAGGTCGATGGTCACGCCTTCATCGATGTTATTTGCGCCTGCATTCGAGGAGTGGCCGCCGCTGCGCACAGCAAAGTCGCACGCTGTCTCCTGGACCAAAATTGCAAGTGCCTTAGCCACATTTGAAGCGTCTGGCGGCTGCACAATGCAATATGGATGGAGCTGTGAGGTGAGCGACCAGTACGATTCTATGCGCTGCGAGTAAGCTACATCGCTGGGCGTGTAAACATGTTCGAGGCCGGCGTTCCGGAGAATGCTACACTGCAGGCCATGTCAGCGGAAAGATTATAATGGGGGGGAGACAATACCCACGCAGCTTGCAATGTCTCGTGGGAGAACAGCTGAAGCGTGAGCAATTCCTACTGAACTTAACAGGGCTAACCCGGCACCCTTGCCGAGAAGACCAAGTTTGTGCATAGTACGTACTTTCTGGTGAAATGAAAAGTGAGAGACTCGAAGAGCGTAGGATAGCAAGATGCACTTGGACACGGTTTTATTGTAATATCTTCTGCGCGTCGATCTCGCCGATCGAACAAAGAAGAGGTGATCCAAAAGGCCCTAGGGGCTCCTAATCGTTGCGCGACGCGTCCCGAGATTTCGCCTAGAGTACGATGCTGTGGACCGTGCATCTGTGATGCACTGAGTGCTAGTACTAATTCAGGCTTCTTCCGCAAAAGATAACAGTGCAAAGTATTACCTCTTCTAGAAATCTTGGCAGCAAAATCGGATGTCGCTCCCGATATAGCACATAGCGGGTATGCTAGCCCTACCGTAGACTGCCTCCACCCGCTTTTAATAAGTGGAGGGTAGAGATATGAAATCTAGCTAATAGGCAGCTGCGAGGTAGCGAACGTCACGTCACGTCACGAACGAAGCGTCCGTCATCCGCCGTCATTGGCACTGACAACGCATGACGGATGCTTATTAAGAGTAACGTGACGTGACGTTCGCCAGCCTGGGCAGCTACTTTAGAATATATACGAAGACTTGTCAATCATTAAAAACAAAAAAAAAGAAAAATACTTAGGTTGAACTATTAAGGTTTCGCAAGTAATTTAGGCACCTTCTCAATTTTAATAGTATCGCGCGCGAAAAACACGAGGATTAGATTTCTCGTGAATGATGTTCCGCAAACCCTGGTATTCTAGGCGGGAGGCGGTCCGAGACTCCGTCCGTGTTCCGAAGCAGCTAGCTCCCGGCTGGTCTCTTAACTCCATCGGGAAATGCCCTCAACTTATAAACTCTATCCATCTAAGGAGGATCTGCCCGTCTATCGTATCAGGGTCTAGAATTAGCATTCCGGCTAATGTTTCCCTGGGACATTCCTCTTTATGGTATAACAACCAACCCATTCGCTAGGAAGGAATACTCGCTTCGGAGGAATACCGGCCGGATTTAATGACGTGCTTGGCCGCGTGCCAATAAGATGGACCCCTCTAGCATGGCAGATGCACAAAACTCTTCTCTTCAATTACGCCTTGCCTCGTCTCTAAAACAATAAGTTATGCCGGTCCCACCTCCCTCCTCATTTTGGTACCATGGATGAGGATCCTCTCAATAATCTCAAGTGGCAAGAAGTTATTCCAAACCGCTGGGAACGTGAACTTGATGAAGCTGAACAGTTCTATACATCTCTTGCAAAAGCATACCAAAGAAACGGCCGCACATTCTTTGCTATAACGGGACACATCTCATTCTCTGTCACCACTCCTGACGGCAGCAGTCGCGCAGTGACAGAACAGCGCGTCAAAAAGGCTCTGCAAAACGCGTGGCTCACACTACGATATGACCATCCAACAATCGCCTCTTGGGTGGAATATGATCACTCTCGGAAAAAGTGCAAAAACGTCTATGAGGCCTTCTCCTCTGGGGAGCACTCTAAGAGCCAGCAAAGTCATTGGCTCAAAACAACTTTCTGCGAAGTAAGCGATAGCCGGCCTGGTCAAGAGTGGTGTAACAATGACCCGCCGGTGCCTCGCCTCCCAACGCTTTTCCTTCTTAAACCTCCTCCATCGGAAATCAATGGAAATGTACTGTCCCAAGAGCTTATACTCCGCTCCCACCACGACATCATCGATGGCATCGGTACCCTCCACCTCTTCAATAATCTCCTCGCCCACACAGCCGCGGCCTTCTCGCAGGGACCTTCATATCAATGTCCAATCTTCGGTTCCGAGTGGAAGAACCTAAGCCCTGCTTTGCGCATCGCCGCCGACATCACGTATCCTCCAACCGATGATCAGATATCCCATTTACAGGAGATCACGGCATATAATGCCTCTTTGCGCCAGAACGCCGAGCTCGTCAGCATCCCCTTCAAGCACGGCCCATCCATGCCAGGCAGGCACCAACGCGTCGCTCGCCCGCTCCCGCCGGAGCGCTCTCCTTTACGTCTCCTCCAAGCATGCAGAAGCATGGGAACGACCGTAACACACGCCTATCACGCCGCTATTGCGATGTGTGTCCGTGACCGTCAGGAGCAACGCTCCGAGCCACGCAGAGTGCGATACGTAAATTATTGCCTAATCAACGTGCGTAAGGATTGCAAAGAACCGTTCAGCACGCCCGCACACCCAGCCGCCGTGTACCACTCTACTTCCGGACGGAGCCTGGCGATTGATCTCGAGGTTCCCGCTGCAAGCGGGACAATTACTACTGGAAGAGCACAGGCAGAGAGAAGAAAGGAGTTTGAGAGGATAGTGATGCAGATCAAAGATTTTTACACGTTCATTCGAAGCGATCCGGAGCATTTATTAATGGTGCCATCATATTGGGCTCTTGCAACGTTGCCGTTTCCGGATGATGGCGTCGCGGGACCGGTCCCAGAGCCGAATACGGCGCCGTCTGTGTCGATTTCGAGCATGGGGGTTATTGACAAGATCGTCTTACCCAGTCAGGGGCCATTCGAATTGTATAATCCCTGGGTCACAGGAGAAGAATTAGGCACCGGCTTAGGTCTCTTTTTAGGCATATGGAAAGGACAGTTAGAGGTAAGTGCCGCGTACAATGATGCGTGGCACGAGAAGGATGATGTTCTGAAGTTCTTAGAAGACTGTGAGGCGACTGTCTTTCAGGGTTTAGGAATCTAAATGCGTCATAGTATTGGAAAATGAATTGCAAAATAGTATTAAGAAGTACCTAAAGTCGGCCTTACAGTCGTAAGGTATAGCGTGGTTCCTTGCGCCTCCGCCTCCGCACGCAACAGCTCACCGCCGCCGTTGAAGGCACGCTGCCCGAGCGGCCCACGCGCCTCGATTCCAGCCCTGAGGTTGACGCCTACTGGACGCGTCTGACGGGCAACGACAGAGGGCGCCTGCTGCTCGCCTCGGCAGAAGACGTGCGCGCTGCACTGCCTTGACGCGCTGCGCAAGATGTCGCATCCGGAGTATTACTACCAACACCCCGGCCTGCATGGCGACGACGACGATGCGTGGTGGATGCAGCTGCACCGCCGCCACTGCGTCGACTCGTTGGCGGAGCTGATCATGTGCAAGGCGAGCACGGCGGTGACGTTCTTCGAGTGGATGGAGGACTGGCTGGTGCCGCACCACGACCTGCGGCACCAGGAGGAGTGCACCGACTTCAGTGCGCTGCTCGCGTTCGTCAAGGAGCACGGGTGTTCCTACGAGCGGACTGTGTGGTTGAATAAGCCGCGCGGCGTCAAAGAGGCGAAGAATAGCCCGGCCAGAGAGAAGATGCTCGCTAAGTGCAGGGAGTGGGATCGCGAGCACCCGGAGAGCTCGATCGGAGCCAATAACAGGCGGAGGATGGAGATGTTTAGGAAGGTGTTGGATCAATCACGTGTTTCAAGGTCTCCTTATTATCACACCACATCGCTTAGCTACAATCACTCGTATAAGAGGCGGTCGGATCACCAACCCTCTCCCTCTTCATGCCAATCAATGCCTTTCACTACTGAATAAGCTGTCCCATCACTTGTTCCAACAGAAGGTCTTCGCTAAGCATGGCTCGTTAGACTATTTCAACAAGACAGTTGGGGTTGACACCGGATGGTGAAGGGTGAATTCGTCTTGTCTACCAAAAGATATCTGCTCACCATATGCTGGAAGAGCCTGCCTGTGCTATGTATAATCCACTTAGCTAACCATATTTAATCCGCTGAAGTTTAACATTGTTAATCAGCGAGCCGCGCATATCAGTGACCCGCGCACTTTTCCTTGGCGCTACCACTCTACCCCTTCCACACGCGTTTTTTCTATAGTAAAATATGCAAATTAAAACAACCGAAGCACGAATTATATTATATAGCTCGGGTGCTTAAGGGCGATATATGGGTCTATAGGGAGAGGTTACGTGCTGAGGTACAAGAGTTAGACTTTCTAGACGGGATCTCCTCTAGGGGTCCCCTACCTTTTATTTCTATACTTCTATAAAGGCTGCGCCGTAATAATGCTCTCCAACTTTAGGAGTAGTCTGTAACGAGCGGGCCTCTGCCTCTAAGGATCCAAACACCGAAGAGGGAGAAAACCTGTCGAGGGGGTTTTCCTTAAGTGGGTATAAGAAGAGGGTGAGAGCAAGTCGAATGCGTGACAAGACTAAGCACTACGTGCGAAGGCCGTGTTACCAATAAAGTCCAAATTCTATTGTTGAAGTTGACCACGAAGGTTAAAGCTATCTAAGGAGTGTAGTATATATACTAGTAGGAAGTTTATACAATCTAGTGTTACTATATATCGCCGCGGCTCTGGTGGGCGATGTTACGAACCCCACGGGCGACAGTCCCGCACGGGCAAATATCCCTCAAGGGACAGGAACCCTCACGGGAGGAAATCCCGCAGGGGAACACCAACCACAGGGAAACGGCGCTTAGAGAGCTTAGTTAGGAAGTAGGCGGCGCGACAAAATCCCGCAGGGGAATAACTCCCTCAAAGAAACGGTTCCCGTACGGGAAGGCCGAAGCCACAATCGTAAGGGACTATAGTCTAGCGGTATAATACTCCCTTAGCAAGAGTCGCGGGCAGAATCTAGAAAACCGGCAGAGAGGCACGTTACGCGATAATAAACAAGGTGGATATCGCTATCGTTCGTAGAAGGAAGTTAAAAGTCGGATTCTAGAAAGCAGGTATTAGCGCCCGAGTCACGTGGGCCCTATAAGGACCTACTAGAATTAACTTAATCTAAGGATACTAATCCTACACTATTAATCTAGCTGCTTTAATCTAGCTATATCGATCTAGATTATTACAACTCTCCTATAGTATATAGATATACTTATTAGGTAGTACTTTGACCTTCGTAGTTAACTTAAGATTCTAATACAGACTTATTAGAGGTAATAAGCCTAACGCGTACCGCGCCCTAACCTATTACGTAATTACTACTTATCGTCCCGATCCTTTACCCTTCTCTTATCTTTTAAAGTAAACCCTACTATTACCTAACCCTACTAGGTAATTCTAAAGTCTAGTAGAAGAGGCTGCCGTTACACTTTAACTACCATCCTTATAAGGGAAGGTAGTTCCGAGGAGAGGAACGACTAACAAAAGATAGTATTACCTAATACTTAACGCTAACTAAGCAACATAATAAACGACGTCGATATAAATAATAATAATCCCTTATAGCCAAC
>JAJJID010000512.1:0-26002 GCA_022204955.1 Macrophomina pseudophaseolina
AGGTGGGACAAATGAGTTGGCGACATCAGATTGCGCTAAGAAGATAGATGAGGAAGCCGCTCGACTATGTGGAGGTGTAATTGGACAGTTTGAACTGCGATAAGGATATATACGGCAGGCGCTGTGTACAGGCCGATGCGTGCATGCAAGGTTGAGCTGCGGGAGTAAGGCCCCAAATACTACATATATTAAAGATTGCGCGAAAAGATCAGCGAGTCTTTTGGTTGTCCTATATTCTTCACCTGGGTATTTGTTAGTCTTGAGGGTGTGATACATGTCCAACCACTCAGCCATCTAGTATTGCCGGCTCACAACATCACTCAACATCACCGAATATCACGAGCAACATGAAAGCCATACGTACCCTAACAGTAAAAGGCAATGTATAATGAGTAGGATCCATCAGTTTCAGAGAGAATTCCGAGTCGCTGAAGGAAGATTCCTACTCATTTTGGTGTTACTAAAGTACCACATCCCAGAAGCATCTTACATAAAGGCTTCCGTTCCTGATCTATCACTTCTCAAGTTCAATAGCTATATTAGCCACAGGCACATGATCGGCGACCAAATATAAACCCACGGGAAACGAGAAAAGATGCGGTGGATATCGGACTTGCCTATTTCGTCATCGGAGTCTTTTAATTTTCTCGGCAATTAGCACGAAGATGCGAGCTGCTCTGCCACGCCGGCTGACAGAAATCCACCGAGCCTTAACGTGACCCGGACAATAAGAAATTTGAAATGGACATCAAGATGTAATTGTGTCCACAGATGATGTCCTGTCCAGCTCTTAACTTTTCGCATTAAAGTGGGAGTAAAAATTAGGAAGAAAATGGTTATAGAATCCATCAATCATGCCTTTACAGGCTGGCCTTTCTCGTCAACGAGGTGCTCGGAGACACTAATCGGGCCCTCGCCGACGCCGGTCAAAATGACTCTGCTGACGCCGTCCTTGAGCTGCGCCGCCGTCTTCTCATCCACCTTCGCCAACGCGTCGGCATTGCCCTGAATGGCAACGCCCCTCTTCCCCTCCCACCCTTCCTTTTCGCCAAGCAGCGCCTTGAACAGGCCCGCGACCTCCTTCTCATTCTCCTCAAGGTAGTAAATGACAGCATTTGGTCCCGCATCGAACGTGTACGCCGCGATAGTCCTGCCGGCTGCCTCGTTGATGTACTCGACCGCCTTGATCGCCGCACGCGACACGTCATTCATGTAGAAAATCGGAGGCTCAGTATCCAGACACGTCGCGTGGAAGCTGTTGCTGTCCCTCATCGTGACCTTGCCGAAGGCCTCGAAATCGCGCGCCTTGATCGCGTCCTCCATCTGCTTCATGCGCAGCGGGACCGTCTCGTTGGCGCGGGCGGGGAAGAGGCTGCTGGTGGCGACGGTGGTCTGCATGCCGGTGGTGCTGCTGACGCCCTTCTTCGCGGCGCTGACGACGAGGATGACGGCGCGCATGTTGGGCCAGTGGGCGGCGGGGGCGACCTCGTAGGCCAGGCTGTCGCTGCCGTCGGCGGCGGTGCCCTTCTCCCAGGCGACGTAGCCGCCGAACAGGCTGCGGCAGGCGGAGCCCGAGCCCTGGCGGGCAATGCGGGACAGCTCGGTGGGCGTGGCGGGGAGCTGGTAGAGGTCGGCGATGGCGCGGACGAGGGCGGCGAAGCCGGCGGCGCTGCTGGCCAGGCCAGCGGCGGTGGGGAAGTTGTTCTCGCTGACGACGCGGAGCGGATAGGTGGAGAGCTTGGGGAGGGCGGAGTCCTGGGCCTCGAGGGCGGCGCGCAGGGCCCTCAGCTCGCGGAAGCAGGCCTGGGTGCGGGCGCCCGAGACGTCCTGGTCCTGGCCATTGAGCAGCAGCGAGTCTTGGGCGGGCGCGTATGAGGGCGAGCAGGAGGCGGTGGTGTGGGTGCGCAGGTCGGACTGGGCGAGGGTGACGGAGAGCGACGAGTTGGTGGGCAGGTTGAGCTTAGGGTCGCGCTTGCCCCAGTACCTGTGAGACGCGGGCTGGAGGTAAGTCAATGGCGCGGTGCAGCGGGGCGAGAGGCGGACTTGATGACGGCAATGTTCACCGGAGCGGTGGTGCTTGCTCTGTAGACTTGGGAGTCGGCCATTGTTGCTGTGGCAGGGTGTTTACGAGAAAAAGGTAGAGCGGTGTGGAGGGGAATCGAGGGGCATTATGCATCCCAAGGGTCCCGCGCTTGGGCCCGCACTCAATTCAGTATCCGCCGAGGGCAGGAGATCTGATCTCCACGCACGCCTCCGCCGCACTAATCTCCATTCTGCCGCTCCGAGAACTGCTCCTAGGCTGCTTCCTTCTCCACGAGCTTCGGCCCTTCGATCAGCTTGATCTTCCGTCCCTCCCACCAGCACATGATGCCCGCCAGCAGACTCACGCCACAACCCAGCCCAATGAACAGACCAGAACCCCAGCTCGGCCGGTCAAAGCGATTGTAGTGCCACATCATGAATGCCATTCCCACCTGAAGCAACGTGTTGAGCACGTACATCCACACTACGAAGTCGAGCTTCCAGTATGCTGTTGGCGGCGCGACTTTACCCGACAATGTCTCCTTCTCCAAGCCTTCTGCAGCTTGGTCTTCTTCGCGCATCCGGAACCAGCTCGCATTGCGCTGAGCAAGCTTACGGAGCCCGACCCTCCCGCTCTCTGGGCCAGCGCCCATGCGAAAAGCTGCGATGAACCAAAGATCGCGGAACCTCCATGGCGCCAGTCCCCACGCTGTGAGACAGAAGAGCGCATTGAGAATCTGCGAATCAATCTCGATCCAGATCTTCCTCGGTGACGAGTCCGCATCGCCACCGTCAGGGTGATTCATGGCTGGAGCGGCTTTGAGGAGAAGAAAGAAGAGCATTGCTCCCCAGACCACGACGTTCAAGCCGTAGACGGTGATGAAGAATCCGGTCGGCGTGATGACGAATCTGCCGGCAGCGATCAGACCCCGTTTGACCACCGTCGTCCACGGTGCTTTCGGCTCATTCGTCCCGTCCTCTGTTGCATCTGCTGAGGTTGGAGCAGTACGAAGAGTTGTTGTGTCGGCCTCGCGCGCGCTGTGGCCGTGGGCATCGAATCCCACCTCGTCTTCTTTCAAGTCGGTTATATTTGGAGCGTGTGCCACAGCTGTGCCGGTGGCAGCCCACATTCCTAGCTGTGGATTGTACTGGAGGAGCTCACGCGCAACCGAGACCGACCCGGAGCGCAGCCTGCCCAGCACATTTTCGGAGGGTTTGTTGTCGTCCGCTAAAGATGAGGCCATTGCGCCTTGGTGCTGAAACTCAAGAGAAGAAGACAGGGCGTCAATTGTTGATTGAGGAGCTACATTAGATGTTACTCTGACCCAAAGTATAGTCGGCAAGGGCGTTCCTGGGCTAATCGCCTTGAAAATTGTGCCACTCCCACTTATCTCTGGCGTCCGAGCGTGAAGCGCGCAGCCTAACTGTTCTGGCACTTAGATTGGTACCGTTAGCATCAAAACATGCATTTCAGAGTCTAGTGGTGAGGAGATCAGCCTATACTTACTGCATATGGTTACGCTGAAGCCGGATGCCTGCGGCTATCGACTGCCTCTTGGGTCCGCGCTAGTCCCAAGCGCTCATGCTCGGCTGTGCGTCATTGCATCCAGCCTGGCTTTTTACATGTGCTGCTGACTCGATTCCCAGCCGAGACTGCCGTGATTCCAGCCCTTTTCCATCCAACATCAGGCCAACCGACGAATTTCACTCGTCTGTCGCTCCTCTACCTCGTCCCTCGTTCACAATGCATCCACGCCGCGCCTCTGCTGTCAGGTTCTTGCAGGATGATGGCCGGGTTAACATCAACATCCGCGGGAAGTTGCCCTTTTTCAAGGCAATCCGACCTTCCAGGAAAAGGAGAGCTCCGGAAACACACAGCAAAAAGCAGAAGATAGAAGAGGAGAAGATCCTGGACAGTTTTGCTAATGTTCCTCGCATGAACGTCGCGATATTGATCGTTGGGTCACGTGGAGACGTTCAGCCGTTCATTGCTCTATCAAAAGTCCTGCAAAGCCCCCCTTACTCTCACCGTGTCCGCATAGTAACCCATCCAAACTTCAAATCCTTCGTCGAAGAGAACGGAATTGAGTTCTTTTCACTGGGCGGAGATCCGGAGAAGTTGATGGCCTACATGGTCAGAAATCCATCAATTCTACCATCTCTGGAATCGATGATGGCAGGAGACGTTGGAATGAGGAGGAAGGAGATTGCTGAGATGCTCTACGGCGCATGGAGAGGGTGTACTGAGGCTGGAGATGGCATCAGGGAAGCCAACAGTCAGGATGTACCCTTCGTGGCCGATGCCATCATTGCCAACCCACCCAGCTATGCCCACATACACATCGCCGAGAAGCTTTCCATACCACTTCACATCATGTTTACCATGCCATGGTCTCCTACCACTGCATTCCCCCACCCCCTTGCCAATATCCAAAACGCCAAGTCCAGCAACAGAGTCGCTAACTGGACTTCGTACTACGAGATGGACCTTCTGACCTGGGAAGGCCTCTCCGACCTCATCAATCTCTTCCGTGTACGGACGTTAGATCTTGATCCTATTAGCCCTCTATGGGGCCATCTTCTATTCACTCGCCTTGAGGTTTGTCTACGCCATCTACCACTTACTCTTCCCTTTTTCCGGAAATCACGGTAGAAGACGCTAATATGACTCTCAATACCAGGTTCCTCATACTTATACCTGGTCTGAAGCATTAATTCCGAAGCCGGCAGACTGGGGGCCCCACATCAGCATTAGCGGCTTCTTCTTTCTCTCTCTTGCATCTTCTTTCACACCTCCCCCTGACCTTCAAGCATTCTTGGACGCAGGTCCACCGCCCGTGTATATCGGGTTTGGCTCGATTATAGTGAACGACCCCCAGCGACTTACCGATATAGTATTTGAAGCAGTAAGAATGACCGGCGGTGAGTATGTATCGGGCACGCCCTGTGATAAATGCTGACCATGTCCAGTACGCGCTCTCGTTTCCAAAGGCTGGGGTAATATGGGTGGAACTACGATCCCAGATAACGTCTTTCTCCTCGGCAACGTCCCACATGACTGGCTTTTCCCACGTGTCTCAGCAGTAGTTCATCACGGCGGCGCCGGAACCACGGCCATCGGCATAGCTCTCGGAAAACCCACCGTCATCGTTCCTTTCTTCGGAGATCAGCCCTTCTGGGCAAACATGGTCTACAGAGCAGGCGCCGGTCCCGAACCTTGCCATTGGAAAAAACTCACGGCAGAGAAGCTTGCACAGAGCATCACTGAAGCGCTGAGTCCGGAAATTCAGGTCAAAGCGAAAGAGCTGGCGGCCAAAATTCAGGGCGAGAACGGACAGGCCAAGGCCGCCAAGGCTTTCCATTCGATGCCACAGATGAAAAGGATGGCGTGCGCGGTATGTCCGGATCGAGTGGCGGTGTGGAAGGATCGGAAGACAGGACTGAAAGTGAGCGCTGCGGCTGGCGTCGTGTTAGTCGGCAAAGGTCTGATCGATCCACACGACTTGACACTGTAAGTTTGTGTTCCTCTGAAAGTGAATCTCGCCTCGCGAAGACAGTGAAATTCCCGGAAGCTCCAGAAATAGCGAATTCACCCTATCATCCATGGCAAACTGAAGCAGTCATCCGGACGCGAGTGTCTAAGGTCTATGATGTTCGCCTCGGGCTGACTGCTTCCGCTCCCCATACATAAACTCGGAATTTCCGTCTCTTGAGCGATGACCACCCCTGGGATCTCTTAGCTGACAAAAACTCCACAGCGTCTCGCACAAACGCTGGTACGTCGAAGAAGGCCCGCCCGAGCCCGTCTCCGCCCTCGTTGGCACCCTCGTCGGCTGGGTCCGCGCCTACCACACGATTTTCAGCGAGTTCAAACGAGACCTCTCTTCCCCGCCTCGAACGGCCCAAAAGCCGCCTTCAGACGCCGAAAAGCCCGCGGCCTCACCTTCTCCCTCAGACAGTGATTCCCTATCCCTCCATCGCGTCCACACCTCTCATCACGCGCTGAGGATATTTCCGCACCACTGCCGCCGCACTCGCGCGAGCGAGCACCGGCATGGTAAAATCCGCCACGCGCTGGGCGGCCTCGTCAAACACATCGCTGAGGCCTCGCTGTATAGGGGCCCCGCGTTCTTGCTGTATAACTTGACCAACGGATTTCACAATGCTCCGTCGTGTCTGCTGCGCGATCCTACCGTCCGCACGCGCGACCGCATTGTCGATCTTCGCTCGGGCCTGCGCGTGGGTGGGAAAGAGTTCGTATACGGGCTGAGTGATGCCGTTTCCGGGGTGGTGGTGCTGCCGTATCTGGGCTATCAAGACGGGAAGAAAAAGAAGAAGAGGGAGCTGGAAGCCAAGAAGTCGGGTGGCGTCGAAGGTCAGGAGAGCAAGGGTGGGCTGAGGTGGAAGGGCAGGAGGGCGCGTGGGGTTGCGAAAGGTGCGACGCAGGCTTTTGGGGGCCTGGTATTCAAAACTGGTGCGGCAGTGCTGGGCCCGGTAGGATACGGGGCGAAGGGCGTGGAGAGGCAGGTTAGTGGGTGGATGGCGGAGGCGGAGAGGAAGAGGAGGAAGAAGAAGGGTGGGGCGGTGAAGGTGCCGGAGGATGTCGGAGACGAGGTTGTGAGGGAGAAGATTAGGAGTGCGGCAGAGAAAGCGGGTGGGCACGAGAGTGTCCAATGGATCGTGGAGAGGAGGGTGTTTCAGGGATGTGCGGAGGTGAGGATGCTGAGAGAAGAGGGTGGGATGACGTTCGAAGAGGAGGTCGTGCGGAGGTGGGAGAGGATACGGGAAGGTAGGCGGGGGAGCAGAGCAACCCGATGAGGCTCAGGCGTTGAAGTCGGGCTATGCTGGAATACGAGGGTTATGGCTGAGGCTTGCTCATCTGTACAGGGCTCTGCCAACCCCAACAGGGCCGGGTTTAGACGGGCGAGGCCGACATACCGACGATTTCACTTCCACATCCGCTGCAGTCCAGGCCCGGTGCTGAGGCGGGAATGAAAAAAAGCAGTGCATGAATCGGACCGCCGGGATCACCGAGCCCGCCCACCACCCAGGTGATGGCATTTCTTGGAGATACAAGACGGGACTGCAATCATTACAGCTCGGCCCGCATTAAGCTTTCGGCCGACGCACAATGCCACTAGTCCTGTGGGCGCCACTGCTATTACAAGCCCGCTAATCTCAGTCTCCTTTGTTCCGTCCCCTACCGACAGTATCCGGCCCATACCCAGATCTGTCTTCCCGCCCTTGCCCGCATGAGGTCAGAGCACCCGCAAACGGCAGGAAACATAGGCCGCATCTTTTGCTGCTCGAGGCATGGACGTCGGCGGCACGGGGTTGGTTTGACCCCGGTGCTCGGTCTGTCTAAGGTAGGGACCAGCTACCCGGTCTAAACAAAAAGCAGGAGCATCCCTCACCACCACAAAAAAGTATACGCAGAGACACCATCCCGCCGTACCGCACTTCCGCACCTATCCTAATTCCTAACCTTCTTCTTCATTCTCTTACGCCTTGCCGTAAATCATGGCCGCAGGCGATCGAAGCAGCAAATCCCCCTCAGATGCGGGTACCTTAATCGACAAAGACTTTTGGAGAGGCCGTAAAAAGCAGTTCGGAGTTGCCGTCACCGCCTCGTTCGTTCTGCTTCAATTGCTGTTCCTTACTGTCATCTCTTACCTATTCGGCTCTGTCTTCGAGCAACACACCCGCATCCACAACTTGAAAGTCCTCACCGTCGACTACGATGGCGGCATTATCGGACGATCACTCCAAGCAGCTGGCGAGAGCCTGGCCGCACCCGACTTCCCAGGCCTTGTGAACAAGAGCACTTCCGACTACGAAGACGTCTCGGACGTGATTGAAGCAGTCAGGAAGGGCGACTACTGGGCCGCCGTCTACGTCCACGCAGGAGCGTCAGACCGGCTGTCCGCAGCCCTGCAAGGCGGCACGGCCGCCTCGACCTACAACGCCAGCGACGCCATGACATACGTGTGGAACGAGATCCGCTACGCCACCGTGGCCGCCGGCTCCATCAAAGGCAACCTGGAAACCCTCGTCTCTGTCTCCCGCGTCGCCTACACGCGCATCAACGGCACCGCCGCGCTGTCGGCCCTCAACCAATCTGACCCCGCCGCTGTCTCCGCCTACCTCAACCCCATCCAATCATCCTCCTACAATATCAAGCCATCCCCGCAGTCCACCAAGACCATCTACAACACTATCCCAATGGTCATGGGCATCATCATGAATTTCTTCTTCCTCATGGCCGTCAACGGCGTCGCGTCCTCCCTCCAACTCTACTCGCACATCCCCTTCTTTCAGAACTGGCTCGTTCGCGTCGTGCTCTCGCTGACCTACACCTGCGCCGGCTCGCTCTGCCAATCCGCCTACTTCTGGGCTTTCAAGGAATCCTGGGACCAGCCTGCCTCCGTCTTCTTCCTCGTGTGGATGACCATGTGGCTCTACCAACACGTGCAGTTCCTCGTCTTCGATGTCGCCACCACTTTCATCCCCATGGCTTTTACGTCCTTCTTCGTGCTGTCGTGGGTCATCGCGAACATCACAGCGACGATCGCGCCGTTCGAGTTGAGCGCCGGATTTTATCGCTGGGCGTACGCGCTGCCGGCCAAGGAGACGTTCGATATCCTGATTACCATCTGGTCGGGCGGCGCGGTCAATCGACTGTATCGTAACTTGCCGATCATGTTTGCGTGGGTCGTCGTGATGGGGCCGTCGGCGTTCTATGCGCTGAGGTACCGCTGCAAGAAGGCGGCCGAGGTGGCGGCCGCGGAGGAGGAGGCGAAGAAGGAGAGGGAGGAGGGGTTGAAGAAAGAAGGTAGAGAGTTGGAAAAGAAGGAGAGGGGTCCACCGCCGGTGCGCCGCGGCACCGCTGGCACTGATAGTGCAGGCGAGGGCATGGTCGGGCTCGTGGAGAAGAGGGAATCGGAGTATTTCCCCAGCGCGCCAACGCCGTTTGAGGGGACTTTGAGGAGAGTTTTCTCGGCTTGATGAGATGGCGGTAGACAGAGAGTGGCATGAGCGGCAGATGGACTGGTTGTAATGGTTTCCTTCCTGTTTTCTTCTTTCTCTTCTCATTCCCCATTTTTAAGGCTGTAGGCTTTTACTTTAGCGGGCGCTGTGGAAAGATTGGCGGAACAACGCGACTTTCTCGTATTTCGAGACTGTAGAGGGGGACCTGAGAGACGTATATACCAGCCATTATGGCATTTTCGAGATTTAACTCTAGAAGATAATCAAGGTAGATGATCAAAGCGAATTCATATTGATGAAGAAGAACAGTTTCCATGACTGCCTCCGAAGACGCACCTGCCGCGCGGGCATGCAATGTACATACGTCCGCGGTGGCTCCTGGCCGCATCATGAAGATGGAAAATGATGAGACACTGGTGCAAGAAGGCAAACCCTCTGCAATATATCTCTCTCTCCTTAAACAATCCAGACATGGACCTAAGCTTCAGCATCGCAACCCGGCTCATTCATTTAAAAGAAGAGATTCTGCGCCTCGTCATAAACCACTCCAATATCAGCGACCTCTGATGCCAGCAATTTTCCTATTTCATGCTGGAAATTCATCAACGGTCCTCTGTGACGAGGCTCAGCATCAAGCCACAGGGTCTTTATGCTTCACCATATACCACACCATATATCATCGGTACAGGATCAATGGGTGTATAGGAGTGACAACAGCTGGGAGCGAGAGTATAGGAACATCGTGGCTTAAATCAGGTGTCCGCACGCAAATATTCAGCAGAAGTGATCACAGTCTCGTCCAGGCGAATGCTTCAACTGCCCGTGGTTGTTGACGCTTCCTTTTTCCGTCCCTTTGGAGCCAACTATACTGTACCGTTGCTTCGGATAGCTCGACGACCGTTGTGACTGCGGCA
Source organism: Macrophomina pseudophaseolina (assembly GCA_022204955.1). NCBI lineage: Eukaryota > Fungi > Ascomycota > Dothideomycetes > Botryosphaeriales > Botryosphaeriaceae > Macrophomina > Macrophomina pseudophaseolina. The sequence goes on from JAJJID010000512.1 coordinate 9,924, forward strand.
AAAGAGTAGAGAACGAGAAGTATGCCTCCGCAATGTCGTGCCGTTCTTGGCTCCCCTCATTCTGTGGGACCATCTTTGTTCCTTAAATTGATTCCATCAAAACGCCGTGGCGTTCGATCTATCCTGACTTGTAGGGAAGTTGAAGTAGCCCTCCGGAACCGGACCAATTGGCAAATTCAACGAATTCCACCTTCAGACAATCGATAAACTTTTCGCTGCCCAAAGCGTGGGATATCTCTCTCCTTTCCCGCCACAGCCGGATCAGAATAATACAAAAACATGCGTGGGAGATCCCAAGCAAATATGAACACCCAAAAGACCCTTGACGGCGACAGCTGCTCGACCAGCAGTCCAAAACTAGAACCTACAAAACGACGTCAACATTCGCAAAAGCAGCGGTATCTCAATAGAAATACGCAGACTCGTACGACTTGATTCCGCGATGAAAAAGAAAAAAGCGTAAAAACCCACCCATACAGCCGCCTGTACATGCCCTCTCAAAACCCCAGGGAGATAAAAAGAAAAAGAAAAAAGAATACACAAGGCACCCCAAAAGTAGAGTAAAAATGCTATTATCGTGCTCATGCTCTCATACCCATCATACCCTCACACTTCTCTCCCTTCCTGCCCCCTCTAACTACCGTCCATAACCCAACTCCCTAAGCCTCGTACAGCTAGGCTTGGGCATATTTCTCGCCTCCCGCATCTTTGCCTCATCGACGAAAAACCAACCTTGAGCGTCCTGCATCAGCCTCGCCTGTCGCTGTTGCTCCAAGTCACACTCGACGTTCAAGTGGCTCATGTACCGGACCTCCGCGGAACGGTCCAGCTCCTTGAGCTTGCGAGCGCTGAGATCCTCGACGTCCGAGGGGTTGACCCAGTAGGGGATGTTGAGGCGGGCGCTGGTGCGCTGCTGCGTGTGAGGCGGAACGGCGGCATCGAAGCGCAGGGACGGGCCGGTTGCAGAGGTGCCCGAGCCGGAGAAGAGTGAGGAGAGGAGCGGTAGGATGAAGAGGAAAAGGAGCGGGAGGAGGGACGAGAGCGTGGTCGCGATGCTGGGTTGCTGCTCTGCTTGCTCGGCGGCCGTCGGTCTTCTCCTTGGCCGCCCGCCGCCGAATTGGTGCACGCGGATGCCGGGACCGCCGCCAAGGTTGAAGACGAAGCCAGGTCCGTTGTCAAAGCCACCTGTCGATAGGAAAGTCTCCAGTTAGCTCCAATTTCTGCACGCGCTGCCTGCATGTGAAGGGGTGTGTGTGCTGTGCTCCGAGCTTACCGAAGGGCCCTCCGCCAAATCCACCACCGAAGAACTGTCTAAACAATTCTTCCGGCGACATCTCTTCCTGATAGAAACCTCCGCCAGGCGGGCCACCAGCAGAACGAGCGAAGCCGCTAAATGGCGAACCTCCGGCTGCCGACGACGCGCCGCCGCCAAACCGATTGTCCGGGTCGCCGCCAAACTTGTCGTACTTGGACTTCTTATCCGGATCCGACAGAACCTGGAAAGCTCTCGAAACCACTGTACCCAAACCGTCAGCCCTCGATCCCGAATTGCAATCCCCTCTGTACCACCTCTCAAACACCTCGTCGAAACCGATCCCCATTTCAAGGTAATAAATAAAAACCTTCGCCCTCACTTACTCTTAAACGCCTCGTCCGCGCCATCGTACCCATTCTTGTCGGGGTGCGTCAGCAGGCTCAACTTGCGGTAGGCCTTCTTGATCTCGGCGTCCGAGCACGACGCCTTGCGGTCCTCGAGGCCGAGGATCTCGTAGTAGGCCGTGGGCGAGCACTTGCGGATGCGCAGCACCGCCGTCTTCTGCTCGACCGTGTACGCGCGCCCCGCCGAGCCGTCGTGGTGCTGGCGGTTGCGCGCCTCGCCGTTAGCCGACGAGGACGCGTCGGCGCCGCTGGCTTTGGCTGACATGCTTTTTTATGGTCCCTTTATTTTTTTTATTTTGTCTCGATCGAAGAAAAGAAGGGTGCCGGGCCGTGCTCTGGTGATGATGATGCTCTCTCTGAGTTCGCTTGATAGGAGCGTGGAGGAGATGCTCGTGTCGGGAGTAATGCGGCGAGAGTCGTTTTCGGATCTTCGGAGCGACGGCCTTCGCAGGACGCGGTGGTGGTGGTGCTACTACTCCAGGTTTTTATGGCGAGGTCTCAAGTGTGGAGTGTCTGGTGCTGTGGTGCAGCGGCGGGTAGATGTTGCGAATGGGCGCGCAAGGCGGAACCGGGATGCGTCGCCGTCCTTCTCTCGCTCCGACCCCCCTCTCTCAGGGTCTACCAGGACAGGCGGCAGGTGTTGCGGAGGTTGCGGTGGTGGGTTTGGCTGGGATGGCGCGGGGAAGCCGGGGATGGGCGGTGGGTGGCTCTGTTATCTTTTTTAAGATGCCACAGTATCGACGTCCGCGGGCGGCGGGCGGCGTTGCATGGAGACAGTGGAAGCAGAGCTCAGACCGTGGCCGGGGCCGGGATCTGGTCAGAAGCGAGTGTGAAAGCCGCGGCCTGGCTCCGCTGCAGGTGGCCGCTGCCCGCCGCTGAGACCTGCCCGCCACTGAGACCTGCCCATGCGCCCGCGGCAACGCCCGCCCAAGTGCTGGCCTGTGGTACCCCCCAGCTGTATGACATAACTGCTCGCGCGGCCTGCACCACAAACACCACCACCCTCCCTCTCTCCCTCTTCCCACCACAACACACAATGGCTGGCCAACAGCCCACCGAAGAAAAGGTCAAGACGGGCGTTGCCCACACACTTCGGGCATGGGGAGGTACGTACTCTGGGCCATCCACCCGCATTTCACATTTCCCACGAAGCTCTCGGAATGAACATGGCGAAGCTGATGTCCACGGCCAGACAACCCGCTCCCGCCGACCCTGACCGCCACGCTCATAACCGCGCAGCACATGCGCCCCTTCCAGGCCCTTCCCATGCTGTTCCCGCCTGTACTACTGCTCTCGAGCTACCTCAACGTCAACGGCTATAAGAAGGACGCCGCCGGCATCAGCGCCGCCTGGAGCGGCCTGTACGTCTTGCTGGCGGGCCGGAGGAAGCAGGTCGGTTAGCCCCTGTCGGATTATATGAAAACAGATGGAAGAGGCTCTTCCAGTTCCTCGTGCTACCCCCATGGCGCCGTGGAGCTTCGAGAAAGACAGTGCTGTTGCTGACACTGGGTTATTGCAATGCAGAAAATCTACTCCAAGTTCGGCGCTAGGGGCATCATCCGTGGCGCGACTCTGGGTTTGTGCGCGGCGAACCTGGTCGGCGGCGGTTTGGCGTATGTTTTCGGGAAGAGGGAGGAGGAAGAGTCATGACGACAGCGATACCGCCTATAATATTCGATAAGGAAAACGGGTTGTGAGCTTTGACGATAATCGTAGCACTACACGTATAAATATGGGCGACAGGGAATGTTTGAATCGTCGTTCGGGACGCTGCACTGTCCAATTGAAGGTCTATGGTCTGAGAGTTCTATCTAGTGCTAGATCTAGGGTTGACCGTTGGTAGACTGCTACTCTCTCTGGGCTGATGCGCCAAGCTCGCCTACCGGTGACCTCCATCTTGCCATTTATGAGTTGCCGAAGTAGTCATCCGGACATGAATGCGCTCTGGCGCTTGGTACATTTGTATCCGGACAACCGCTTCAAGTCCCCACAGAAGTTGTCTTTAAGAAGGCCATGCACAGCTCGTGAGTACAAAAAGGCTCGCGAAAAACATTAGTAAAGTAGTACGGCCCTTGGGTACTTCATGCTTTGGTAACTTGTGATATTGCCGTTCTATGGTACAAACAGCCGTTGATGAACGCGTCTACCGGAATAATCTCCGGGATCCATGTGAAAACGCCCAGAATGCATAAGCTATACCCGCAAGCCAGCCCACAACCGCCCTTAGGAGATCTAAGACGTGTCCATCGCTTCGCCACCCGAAGCCTGCGCAGCTAGCCTTGCAGCCTTCTTCTCCGCCCTGAATGCGTCGATCTTCGCCTTCATTTCCGTGTTCGGAATGACATCCTCAATCTTCAGAGGTGCACGGTTGAAGGGATCGTTGGGGTCGCTGAGCAGATGGCTCTGAATGACACTGCGGTCGATGGTGACCCTGCTCTTCGGGAGGATAACCGGATCCTTCATAATATCGAACATGAGCGGATCCAAGAACTCCTCCGGAATCTCGCCCAGATCAGCTTCCTCCTGCTCGTCCATCTCCTTCGCCTCCTGAATTTGGTGCGCCAGTTGTTCCCACTTAGCAAGCTCCTCCTCTGACTTTAGGGCAAACTTCCTCATAATGTTGGTCGCCTTGTTGAAGTTCTCAGGCTTGTACGAGCGGCCATCACGGGCAACGGCAACCCGGAAGTTCTCCTTATCCTTGAGGTTAAGGTAGACGTCGACGATTTCCGACAGCATGGACTTGGCGTTGAAGCCATACTCTTGCGGGTTTTCGACCTTCAGGTTCGTCTGCTTCGGGCCCACTAATGCATCTAGGTTGTAGTCTAACATGTCGGCCAGACGCTGGACGATTTCCGGCATGGTAAACGAGTCACTCAGGGCCTCTGTGAAGAGCTTCAACATTGCCACCGTCTCGTTGGTCAGTCCCATGTAGCTCTTCGCTCTTCCCTTGGCAGATTCTAGCGCTTCTTCTTTCTCCTTCCTGACGTTCTCGTCGGGGATCGAGCTCGGATCACGGAGCTCTTTGGTAAGATCGTGGATCTGCGTGAAAGCTGTAAACGACTCGTCGAGAACGAAAGTAACATCGTTTAGGAGCAGGTTGACAAAGCGAACGAAGAAATCCAAGTTAACCCTGCATAAGTGTTAGCCATGCTTCCATCAGAACTATCTGAATAAACATACTTCGCCTCGGTTCCCAAGTGCTCCCGATACACCGGGTTGCCCCAGACACACTTGATAACCTGGAAAATTTCGTATCTGATGTTGAACTTGTCATAAAACTGAGTGTGTGCTCCAGTACTCTCACACTCAATATAAAATTGCATCAAAGCGTGCAAGAGATTATCAGTGGCGAACTTGGTAGCAAATAGAAGGTCTCCAAGCACTCCCTTGGACCTGCCATGGAAAGGAAGTGTTCCATAATAAAGGATAGTGACTAGGCCCGACTTGAGGTAAGGGTTCTTGATGTATGCTGAGCTGCGAAGGAAGGTAAGGCAAATCGTGATTAACTCTTCACACTGTGTCGAGGTGGCAATCTGAGGCATCATGCGGGTGATGAACTTAAAGTTATCCACAATGTCCTCGAGAAAGTACTCCGGCAGACACTTGAAGGCTTCCGGCTGCTGCTCGGGAAGCGGAAGTTTGATGGGCTTCTGGGGATATCCAGGGCTGACAAGACGTAGCAGCCACACGATAACGTACCGCATAAACTGCATGGCTCGTCCCTGGATGGTTTCATCAAGTAGGACGCCCTGGGTTGCCAGGATAGTGCAGTGGCTCCGTTCAATCGCGTCTTTGTACTTCTTCAACGCGTTTTCGAAGAGCGTAAGCTGTCCGGGGTTCTGTCGTAGATTAGTAAAGACTTCGGAGCAAGTGATTTGAGAGGGGATGGAGGCTTACATGGGCGTACTTATGCCTCTCCGTCTCAAACTTCTCGAGCTCACGCTCCATCCACTTGAGATCCTTCTGAAGCTGAGTAAGCCTGCTCTGGGCAGCCTCGGTTCCGTAATGATGCGCAGCAACAGTCAAGAAGAAGCACTCCGAGATAAAATTATTCTCCCCACCAACGGTTGTTGAATAGAACTCATCTGAGGCGTTCTGGTCGGCGTTCATCTTCGTCTCGTCGCTGATATCCACACGAGGATTCCTCCTCAAGTATTCGATCTCGATGCGATCGATTTTTGAGAAGGTGGAATCCATGAAAGGGTCGCAAAGCCGGTCGAGGACCACCGTGACGTTGTTCATGAAACCATCCGACGAGACTTGCTTTTGGTCGACACGCAGTGCGCGTCGTTTGTGATTCTTGTTGACCGTCGCTGCAAACCAATTGAGCATATTCGAACGGGAGTCCTTTGCCCTGATGAAGCGGTTTGCCACATCGAACAGCTCATCCTGGTGGGTTGACAAGGTCATTCGAAGAGCTCTCTGAGCATTGCTGACAACAGACCTATCCCTTGTCCGCGAACCGGCAAAGTAGTTCAGGGCAACTTCGGCCTGTAGAGGGGAAAGCTTGAAGAAAGGACCCAGAAGCGTGTCATTTTCTAAACTGGGTGCATCAATATCGGAGGGCAAGAACATTGACGACTGGGAAAGTGCGACGACAAGTGGGGGATACTGGCAAAAGTTGCGAAGTGCCTAGCCAAAGTTAGCGCATGGTAAGAGCCGCGTGTATGAGGTGCAACGTACCAGCACGTAAGGCTTGAACTGATCGTTCATACTTTTCTTGGAGAGCTCACGGCTGAGCTGTTCCATCGCGCCCACGAGTGCATCCTTGATGCTCTCATCCTCCTCGAACCTGGAGACGGCCTCCGTCAAGAAGTCGTGGCAGATTCCGCGTTCATCTTCAGGATCGTTTAGGAGGTGCCGCGCCAGAGGGTTTGTCGCCCATGCATCCAAACCAAACATATCAGGCATGTTGACCGCGAACATAGTATAGCTGAGGGTGAGTCTACGAGCCTCCTTCAATACCTCCCATCTCGTCGGATCTTTCTTGTCTGCTGTGGTCGCGCCCCTGGAGATCCGAGAAGCACGCTTCCAGCAAGATAGGAGATAATCCAATGGCTTGCCATCAGGCCTATTTGATGCAGCCTCCAGGATAGCCGCGTCCAACACGGTTGTGTTCAGCAGTAGTGAGCTCCCAGTGTCCTCCAGATCGCCCTTGACTCCCGGAATGTAAGTCAGGCGATTCCCATGTACATCCTGAGTCTGTGCCTCGTCCAGCGTCACCCTGAAGATATTACTCAGCGTCTTGTGTTGCCACACCTCCAGGCTCTCCGGGACGGCAGCGGGGCGTGGTCGCGGTCGCGACTCGGTCTCATTATCACGCTTCTGTGGCAAAGACGTCTGGGACTTCGGTGTTATGTTGATTCTGGTGGCGGAAGCCTGGGTTTCCGGCTTAGCGACGGGCTGTGAGCTCGGGGTAGTAGCTGGTGTAGTGGCGGGCTTGGGGCTATCTCCAGGTTGCGGCGTTGTAACAGGCGGCGAAGCGGCCCCAGATTCGCTGCTAGATCCGGCTGGGGCGGGGGAAGATGGGGCAGAGGATTGCCCGCCCAGCTTCGCTAGGCGCTTGTTGCGAATCTACTCAGTTATATCAGTGCATTGATGGCGCAGTGCTGACGGGTGGGGCAACGGACCTTGTCCGCGTCGGACTGCGCGTCGGACATGGCGATGAAGACCAGCTCGCGGGATCTGAAGGAGGAGACTTCGGTGTCAGGTGCGGCGGGCGCAACTGACGAGGCGGATGCGAAGAGGTTGTGGAAGAGGAGGGCGTGGTTGGACTTGGAGCTGCAACGAGGTAGATTTGAGCTAGGCGCGATGATGTACCGCACGGCACCAGGCGCCCACTCCCTGGATCCCGCCCGCACTTGGTCGCTAAACTCCGCGCCTAATGTTCGTTGCGGCAAGGCTGAGTGGGTAGGGCAGCAGCGCTCCCACGGACAGACATCAACTAGCCGTTTAGCTATTGTCCTGTTGGGCCACGTCCACCGCTGTCCTGCCAAAGACCCTCGGCCACAGCAAAGATGCGATGTACTGCATGCCGTTTCTTGCGGAGCGCTTCATCAGCATCGAAAGTGCTCGAATGTGGAAGTGCTAGCATTACTAACCATTCCCCGGCTGCTTCACTCTCGCTCCGACTACTCTTATATATACGTATATCTACCCAACAAGTGCGTGGCACGACACGTGAAAAGAAATACCGGACCGCCCTCTTGTACATCCACGCGAGCGACAGGCTGCATGTTCAGATGCATCCGACGCCACGCTCGCAGTGCAAGCGGCCAATGCGAAGGGTATTCTAACGGCAAACACGAGCAATGCATTGGAAGCTGAAGCGGTTGCCTGAATGAAGATAGAGCCAGCTGTCCTGCTCCCCCTGTGTGCAGACGGTAGCCTCAGCTCCTCGCTGTATGAACAGCTTGCAGCACATTGACCTGGACACGTCAAGGAAAAGCACATGGTCCGGAATCTAGTCCGCCATCCAGAGCGAGCCCGATCTACCAGCTTCAGAAACAGCGGCGGGCGATCCGGCTCGCCAAACGCGTTGCGAGCGCCGGCGGGCCTGCAAATCGAGATGATTACCTGAGCGTGCGAAAAACTGGGGAAGGCAATAGCAGCAGTGGGGCTTCAGCCCTGCAGATTGCACCGGTGACGGCGGCCAGTATACAGCGCGTCGGACGGGCGTCGTATCCCTTAAGAAACGACTGCCTGATAGGGCAGGATGCCAGTGTCAGAGGCCGTCCTCATCCACGCCCGCTTGCCGCTGCAGCGGGCGATCGGCGCGCCGCTCGTGCATAAGGCTGCCACTCAGCCTGTGCTCAGTCGTCAGCATTGCGTTGATCCGGCGTCCAGCGCCCGTCGAGCGGCGCGTTGTGTTGGAGAGCAATTCCGGGCAGCGCGAGCCGGGCGCGGCCGACGCCATGGAAATGAAGGCCGGCCAGGGAAGGGAAAGGGGAGAGCAGCATTATTTTTCGCACCCGGAGGGGCCCCGAAGCGGGGGCTCGCCACGAGCAGGCTGACGGCGCGCTCCAGTTGGCCGGCGGCTGCTGCTTCGAAGACTGATTCTGTGCTGGGCGTGCACAAAGACGTGCTGGCCGGGTGCACATGGCAGCAGCGCAGCGCAGCAGGCTCCGCCGGGCGGGCAGGCAGGGCCAACGCTGCTTGGACGCGCCAAGCGGGGAGGACAGCAGCTGCAGCAGCACCGGGGCGGCCAGGCAACGCTTGCGCCGCTGCACTGCGCGGCGCTGGGTTGCCTGCCGCCCTGCGACGTGGACTGCATCGGCGGGCGGTGATGTCAAGCCAAACGTGCCACGTGAGGCGAGGGCACAGGTAGGCGGAGGCACAGAGTTCTAGTGGTATCGCTGGACTGCGGCGTGATTCATCGTTATCTGCTGGCCCGATGAGGGCGGCCCTAGCCGAAAGGGGGGCGGCGGTGGTAGGTCGTGAGGACGTTGCCTGCCCAGCAACAGCCAGCGGCAGCTCTGCGTCTCGCTCCTCTCGCTCGAAACACACCCTCTCTCTCCTGCACCTGCTCCGTCCTCACGCGCGCATCCCGCCGCCTGCACCGCCATCGCCAAAGCCACCGCCCGGAGCAGCTTTGACCGCCCCCTTAGTCCAGAAGACGTATTTGCGGCTGTGCTGTTTGTTAGCCCCAGAAAGTCAGTACGCCTCGCTCCGACCTTCACCTCCCGCGACACTCAACCACTTCCTCCCCCGACATACATCACCGTCCTCCACCCACCCGCGCCATCCTCCAAACCCGATCCTCCAGACCTAACAGCAACTCGCACAGATGGCTGAGATTCGTCGTAAGCTCGTCATCGTCGGTGACGGTGCGTGTGGAAAGACCTGCTTGCTCATGTGAGTGCCTCCCCGTTGCCCGCCGCGCTGCACCCCAGCTGGCGCCGGCCTCCTGACCTGCTGCTAACTGCTGCCGCCCGCCAGCGTCTTCTCGAAGGGCACCTTCCCTGAGGTCAGCACTCCCTCTGCCCCCGTCGCCGCCCAGGAGCCCCAGCCGGCTATCAGCTCCGCCGAGAGCCTTCCGATCGGCGCCTGCCCCGACGCTTGAGCGCATCGATGCTGATAGTGCGAGCAGGTCTACGTGCCCACCGTTTTCGAGAACTACGTTGCCGATGTCGAGGTCGATGGAAAGCACGTCGAACTAGCGCTATGGGATACCGCCGGTCAGGAGGATTACGACCGTCTCCGCCCGCTTTCCTACCCCGACTCGCACGTTATCCTCATCTGCTTCGCCGTTGACTCGCCCGATTCGCTCGACAACGTCCAGGAGAAGGTTTGCCACACATTGTCCGCTGACTGCTTGCTCGCTGTTTGCTGACGGGGCCGACCGTAGTGGATTTCCGAGGTCCTGCACTTCTGCCAGGGCCTGCCCATCATCCTCGTCGGATGCAAGAAGGATTTGCGCCACGACCAGAAGACCATCGAGGAGCTGCACAAGACTTCGCAGAAGCCCGTGACTCCTGAGCAGGTAAGGCTCCTTCCGCCCGCTGCGGAGACGCCGCGACGGCTTGCTGACAGCCCCGCTCCAGGCCGAAGACGTCCGTAAGAAGATCGGCGCGCTCAAGTACCTCGAGTGCTCGGCCAAGACCAACGAGGGCGTGCGCGAAGTGTTTGAGCACGCAACGCGCGCCGCGCTCCTCACCCGCAAGAAGGAGAAGAAGAAGTGCAGCATCTTGTAAATTAGCCAGGCGAACCGACCGCCACGGCTGTTTCGGCGGGTGTCTACGCACGGCCGGCTCATCCGTGGCTTGTGACACTGGGCTCATATCCTCGAACGAAGCTCAACGCAAATGATGGAGTACGGTGAATGAAGACAAGCGTGGACGCTTCTCTGAGTTACATGGTCCATTCCACATACTAGAGCTTCTCAATCTCGGCAACCTGAGGCGTTCATCTTGCGCAGGGCTTTCGGATTCAAATAACCGGCAGGAGTCTTCAGTGTGGAAGTCAGATCTCAGGTTGACGAGTGGCGGGTTTCGATGGCCTCGGAAATGATGTAGGATTATGCGCTTTCCTCCCCCAGTACATCCTTCCGTACCACTATTCTCGTGCCTGGTCGCTTAACTTGGTCTGGGAATTGGAGGCACCTTTCTTTTTCTCTGGCAAAAACGCTGGAAACCCCTTTCGATTGTTGGTGTGTGTGCTTTGCTGGTTTCCTTTCTGGTCTTGTCCTGTCATCTTGCGCATAGGAGGTGTAATAGTTTCTACTAAATAGGCGTCTCAAATCGATCCTTTGAACCCAGCGTGCAAGACGCTATGGATCGACGCAATCTGCAACGAAATGCTGAGCCCAGCGCATCATTCGCATGTGAGGTCGACCCCGGTGATTCCCCCATATTCCCCAGCGCGAGTCAGGATAGCAAGGCAGTAATGGGCGAACCCCTATTCGGATGGGGGAAGGAGTCTACGGAGAATGGACTTTCCAAGACTGAGAAAGAGCCAATTTTTTCGGCGCCACCGGCCGTGAGGATAAGTTGGGGTTATTGAATGTCTCGCCGCTCACGCTGCCGCCTTTTTTTTCTTTCTTCTCCCAAGCGCCAGGTCTGTGTGTAGGGTTCGGCGCTTTCATTTATGCATGGGTACTGTGCTCATCAAACCTTCTCTCCGCCTACGACGAACCAAGGCCGGCCGTCGTCGGCGGTGGAAAAAAAAAAAAGAAACCCCAATCTGGTCAGTGCAATGAGAGATGAGGTCAATGTGAAGGAAGGCGTTGCCGTTAGCCGTTCGGCCAAAGGCACTTCCTTACGGCAACTGCGGCGTAGCGTCCAGGTAGTGTGCTGAGAGAGAGACCCACAAGCCGAGAGGGGGAGGCCTGACGCGCGTCTGAAATCGTCGCTCTCAGCAGTAGACAAACTCGCACATGTCCAATGACCAGCTGAATTTCAACGAGAGGGATTCAGCCCGGCAATCAACCTCGCTGCCTGCTCGTTCGATGGTTGGGGGACGGTCGTGGACCCGATTAGGCTGACGAGCGGCCGCCCGCTATTTTCTACCCCTCGCCGGAATCCTTCGTCTGTCGTCCTTCGGGACTGCCACAGCTTGTCCGTGATAGTGTTCGGATTCACGCCAAAGCACAAAATAAAAAAGGACCAGAGCGTTCCCCCATCCTCGGATCTCGCTTGATGAAGGAAGAAACGGGGGTCGTGGCTATTTTTAATCATGGGGGATCAATGCAAACAGCCTGGGCGAAGTAGCCAGGTCCGGTAGAATGCGGTCTTTGCTGCTGCCGTATGAGGTTATGGGCGTGTGAGTTTACGAACAGGAGAAAAGCTTGGCCTACTTCCTGCGGGACTCTCGCCCCTCTTTCTCTCCGCCCTTGGACGCGAAACGGAACACACGAGGTCCGGTGTGGAGCCCGAAGAGAGGCGCGGAATGTGGGTAAAGGGCTGTTTCCATGAGCGTTTGCTCGCCGTTTGGTGGCCTTTTCTGCCGCTGCGTGCTATGCTACCCTTGTTGGTTAGACAGGTTGTCCGGGGGTCCTCTCCAGGGATCTTTCTCACAGCGGCCGGTGCTGGGCTGCGCTGGCTGGCTGGCTCCGCCTCCGCCTCCGCCTCGCCTCGCCTTTCGTCTCTCTCATCTGCGGCCGCCCCCGGGGCGTTTCTCTCTCCAATCCCATAGATGCGTCGTGAATCGCCTGTTTCCGTCTGTTGACCACCCCCTCCCCGAATTCGCCCCTCTTCACCCCTCTTTTCCGCGCCTTTCGCAAGCGGCTCCGCTCCTTCATGCTTGGCCAATCTCAAGCGCGAAGTGACCGCATGCGCGCCCTACTCCTGCTGCTTGATAAAGCTCCCATTGGTACATGTGAATACCGTGCCGCCTTTTCTTTTTTTCCACGCCTCACATGCACGCTTCCCAACGCCTTATAAGATCCAACCACATCTAACATGAAGAGAAACACCCGGTCCGCAGCAGGCGCGCACGTCTCTCTCTCATTGGCCGGAATAAGCCACGTCAATGCAGCAGCAGTTAGCCGTTGCTTATCCGAAGCCTCTCCTCTCCCTCTCTGAGTGAGTACATGCACATGTATGTCCGCTGCGTGCTCGCATCCCGGCGGTCCTTACTATTACCCGCTCAACAAACCTCCGTCCGCTCCTGCTCCCGGCAAAGCGATTCCCGGATTCTGGATATCGCCGGCAGATCGGCGCCCGCGCTTTGTTGGTGCGTGTGGGCGTGTGCGGAGGCGGGCCGGGCAAGGGGATGTAGATGTAGATGCACGAGGCGGCCGGGGCGGCCGCGCGAGCCCCGTTTCTGAGGGCGGATTTGGCGGGAGCAAGTGCCTGAATGGTTCGTCTCATTCCAGGCTCGCCCCCACACACAAAGCACATTCTGGTCTTCTCGTGCCTTTCCCTTCAGCGGCTTGTCAGAAGGATGCTGCCGAACCAGTGTTTGAAGGTGACACCGGCCGGAGTAATCAGTCCGTGTCGCCTGTGAGATGGAATAAAGACGAGAGCAATGACACCGTCGGCGTGGGCGTACGCGTACAGGAGAAACACTGCCACTGGCAGAAGTGCGCTTGGAGGGGCTGTGGAAAGCTCTGATAGGTGAGGTTTTTTGGGGGTGGTATGTATGTACAGTACATACGTTCGTTGTGGGGAAATGATAGCAGGGCTAGAAGTAAGCAAAAAGTTACCCGGAGTAAAGGTTGGGGATGCCCCGACTCTGTACTCATGCGGTACGACACCAAACAGAAATGATTATGGGGGTTTAAGCAGTCACCTCTACGTGAACTTTAAGGGGAGGAAAAAATCTACAATTCATAGTGACATCCAGACGATTGCTTAACCTCTTAATTGTCATTTGCGCTTGCCGTCTACATTCTACAAGCACTGCATGTGGGATTACCGTATGTATGTACTCCAGTAATGGCAACAAGGCAAGGTCAAGATAAAGGAGTACTACTGCGGTACCAAAAGCACCAGTAGCTCCAGAATTTCCGCTTAAAGCTAAAAATCAGATAAAATGCGGTTGTGGGTGCAAGTAAGATGCTCTGTGAGCACGGCCGATCGTTTCCATAGCAAGAACCCGCATCTCAAGACGTTGAAAGACCTTGGCCCTTTACCATAATGTTCTTATTTTGACCGTTAGACGTTCCAGAACGCTCTGCGCTCAGGCGCTGCAGGTGGAAATTAACATCCGTCGATTAGCGCCAAATCGAATACACCGACTTCTCAAGCAACCTGGTGCGCTTTTCCGACCATCAATGACCTACACAGCAAGAAAAATGAATTATCGGTAAATTGCTTGAAAATTCTTTGGAGCCATTGCTCTACCCATAGCTTCAATGATGTTTTCATTGTGCTGAACTCGCAACTGCGGCGCGGAGTAATTGCCGAGGACCAGGATCGAACCTGTAATGTGAAAGGACAGGGCTTAGATCAAGGACGGATATCTTTATAGCTGAAACGACGGCCCGCACCCGTTCTTTCGGCCAAGTGAGACAACCCGGCATTCAAGTGTGGACGTCCTGTCGGCCCATGCACCTCCTACAATTTACTCGAAGAACCGAGATTTACTGCCAACGGCCAAATGCAACAAAAGGATTGCTAGAGCAAAGTTTTTCCTTTCCAGCAAGCGTATTCTAGTGCCGGTGTTTTTCTCCATGAAGTTTTCTCATCTTGAAAAAGTCAGAACGGGAAGGAACAAATCGATACACCAGGGTCGGACTTGAAAATCTCCAAGACTTTCCCCTCCGGTGTGCATCTTACCAAGCATTACACCATCAAAAGCTTGGGGAAGAGAGTGAACGAATGTATGAATCAATGATCGACATTTGTTCTTCAAATCTCCCATTGACCTTAGGCGGTCTTACTTATTCCTCAGAAACAGCCACCTTCGACCCTCGGACAGCAGCTGGCCTTTTAACATGCTCATCGCTCTAGTACATCTGACTTCGACCATTCACTTCGCCGCGACCTCTGCTTGTATCCTGATCGAATCCATGGAAAAGCAGTGCCATCGCCATCGACTTCAGTCGCCCCTCCACTCCTGTTGCCGGGTGTGCAGCATCATGAACATCACGAAGATGAGAGTCAGCACAGATAGAGCAACCGGTAAGTTTAAGCAAGCCAAACACTCGTGAATGCATATCTACGTTGCCAGAATGGTCCCCAGGTCGCAGTCACTGGGCGCTCCTCGAAGTTTTGGTCCTGGCCATCGACCATATGGCGCGTCCCGTCAAGGTAAATGCGGATATTTTGTGAGTTGTGGAGGAGACCAGTGTCTCCATATACGCGGAATCCATGACATCTGCCGCATAGCTGTTCACGCGCGCGCGCAACAAGCAATGAGCCACAAAATAATTACCCGTGCGACGTGTCATAATGCTGTGAAAGGAGAACGGTGCTAAAGGGGCGCATTCCCTTCCTCCATTTCCACAGTTCTCACGACGTTGGGCTACCGGACCACCATCGTTAGGGGTCTAGACGTCACGCTG
The DNA here is from genome assembly GCA_022204955.1 of Macrophomina pseudophaseolina. Lineage (NCBI taxonomy): Eukaryota > Fungi > Ascomycota > Dothideomycetes > Botryosphaeriales > Botryosphaeriaceae > Macrophomina > Macrophomina pseudophaseolina. The sequence goes on from JAJJID010000512.1 coordinate 25,030, forward strand.
GCAACGGTGCCTCCGGTTGAACCCTTCATATATCTAACGCCGCCTAAGATACTTCTCGCAGAAATTTCAAGCGCCGCTGGTTGACGAAAAGACGCCAGAGTCGTGTAGGGACGTGTGGTTTCCCGTTGGACAGTCTACTGTGATGCTGACGGACGTGGTCGCCGGAGGATTCGAGAGACCAGTGTAGACCGCGAGGGTCATAACCGGGTCGAGCGTGTTGAAAGGAGACCCTGCGTTCTGCCGGTCAAACTAGGTGTAGGTTTTTTTTTGTAGGAGTGCTTACTGTAATTTTTAGAACAGGCTGAAGGCGTCTTAGGCATTGGAAAATATGTTACGAAAACAGGTCGACAGTCAAGACTAGAATCGTCGTAGTCGCACCAATGCCGGCAAGAACCCTACCAGAGAGGGCATCAGCTGAAGGCGACGAATGACTTTCGTGCCCGCTTGCCCTGATTTTATGCCCGACAACAAGCAAACTGCATTCCACGATCCGCGACTGGCGGTATCCCTCATATTCAGATCTTCCACTTCCCGCATCTTTCTAGATCACGACCAGTTTGACTTGCTCATGCTTACAGATCATTGGCTAGTTTGCAGTCCGTTCACTTGAGTAACTGTGTTCACCATTTGACCTCCGCAATAGGCACCGTCGAGCATGCTTTACGGATAGCAGTGGAAGCGGTCATCGGCGAGTTGATGGTGATGAGCTGTTTTCATTGGCGAAGCGATCGACCATCGTGTGGCAAGCGTAACATTCATGGCGGCTGACTAGGCGGCAAGCAGGAAAGAGCTCAAGGCTTTTGAAGGCCGAGAGCCTCTCAGTTCAGTGCCTGAATCCAGTCAGCTGCGAGCGTCTTACAGGTTGCTCTTCCACAAGGCTGCTTTCTTCGGAACGCCACCTAATACTCTCCATCGGACTGAATGATTCCGCTCTGAATACCAGTAAGCGAGATGCTTTCGGGTTCTTCCGAAT